>BJCN01345914.1:5599-20366 GCA_018326445.1 Flaveria brownii
CCGGGTTGTCAAGGTAAAGGATTTCCGCTGTGACATTCGCCTTCCAAAAAAAAATATGTGTATGTATCTAGGTACCATGGTCGGTGTTGGTGAAGGAGATAAGTGGTGGACAACTCGTTTATTCGACCAATAAAGTGGGTCTTCTCCTACTCTTCAACTCAAAACCATTGGCTTCTTTCCAACTTTATTTTAATTGTTTTCTTTTTTTATATTTCTCGATTACATATTTATTTTCTTGGTTGTTTAGCCAACATGTTTAATTACGATTTAAGCATTTTTAAAACAAATTTATAACTTTAAAAAGGACTTTTTAAATAGAATATTATTACCAAAACCAAAACATAGAGTAAAATCACACAAAAATTACGCAGAAAGCCTCAGTTTTTAAAATTTGCAAGATACAATAAAGAGGCCAACGACATCATAAAGCCTCATCTATAAAAAAAACAGTGACAAATAGTAATCGAATACCACCTGGTTATACTTTCTACGCCAAATTATTGATTCTGATATCCGGATAAAATTTTGTCGTAGGCTTAGTTATAGAAGAACAAATATTTTCCAGAAATATATATTTTTTATCTTAACCAGAATATATAAATTAGAATTAGAAAGAGGTTCAAAATACAAATTTTATTTTTGCTATAAAATGTGAGAAGACACAATGAGTGAAAAAAAGTATAAAAAATTATACCTCACGATTTAAATCAAATTTTGAAAAAGTAATTCTGAGATTTTGTTCCTCTAGCCATCCTTATTAAGAAAAAAATTAAATAAAAATTTTACGTTTTTTTATTGTATCATTTATAAAAAACACAATGACGTCATTGTATCATTATGAATGACACAATGACGTCATTGTGTCATTATGAAAGACGCAATGACGTCATTGTGTCTTTAATTGTTTCATTATTAAATACACAATAACATCATTGTGTCATAAAAAAAACAATATGAATTTTTTATTTATTTATTTTTTATTTTTTTCCTAAAAAAGCACAACGAGAGAAACGGAGACTTCGAATTACTTTTTTGAAATTCAATTTAGATTGTGAGATATAATTTTTTTATGACTTTTTTAAACTCATTGTGTTTTCTCACTTTGTAGCCAAAAGACACTTTGTAGAATAACCTCACTCTATAAATTAAACCAAAAAGAAAAGTTGATTCAATTTATTATACGTTATCAATTCAAGTTATTATACGTTATCGATTCAAGTTATAATAGCTTATTATGTTATGAGTGTATGCCATATGACTAAGCTTTTTGGTTGACGAGTAAATTTTATTAGCTTTATACAAATTATTGGTAAGCTTCGTATCATGATTTAATTAGATTGATTTTAACCAAAACTCATAATTAATTAAGTTAATGATGATATATTAATACAATTGCAAGGTTTTGTTTTTAGTAGGCTAGGTTTCGCTATTTAAAAAAGTTGTTGCGACACAACTTATTGTCCGTTTACATGTCTTTTTATTGTAAGTATTCAGTGGGAACTACTATTGAAATTTAGTTATCATAAATTAGTTACCAATTTGGAAATCAAGGTTATCCGTGTGAGATATCAATTCAAAATATTAATTATGGCGAGAGCATGCTAAACAAAAATAAATCACTGGATGTAATCCTAAAACGTAAAAGGTTTATAAAGTAAAATTAAATAGTTATAAACATAATGGTTATTGTTTCTTACTTTCTCCCATATGATAAAAATAATAATTTAGTTTGAGAGATGTAATCCCAAAAAAATATATAAAAAAGTATAGTAAAAAAAGTTGGATCCCAAGACCCTCTATGTAAACATCAAAACCAGGGGATCTTTTCACGTTTCAACCACTGCCCACTGGTTTTCACTTCACCTTGAATCTGTAAACATCATTCAGAGACTTTTGGCTCTTAATGAACACGAAACAAAGTTGGGGGTTCGAAGATATAAATTGCGTGGTGTTAAGAAAACTGAAAATTAAAATTTGGATAGTTTTAAAAAACGTTTTTTGTCCTTCAAAGGCACTGGTTTTTCCACAGTTAGTACCCAGGACACAAACTTCAGGTGGTTATGTTAAAAGCTAGTAAAATCTAGGGGCCACAGTATAAATATATATATAAAAAATACCCTGGGGTTAAATGACCTAATTACCCCCACTCATCAACCCCTATATATACCAACTCTACTCTTAACTTTGCATTCATCATCAATTCAAAACAACAATTTCTCAAGAAAGAAGTTCAAATGGAATCTTTACAATCATGGATCTCAGAGCACAAGCTCACTAGCATTGGTTAGTCCTTCTACCTTTTAATCTTTGCTATATAATCCACCTTTTGAGCATATATATAATGTTTGATTAATATTTTTAATAGGTTCTGAGTGATATATTGTTTGTGTAGGAGCAATATGGGCAACAGCAATTGGAACATCAATGGTGTACACAAGTTCAAAGAGAGCTCCATTTAAGCCTAGCCTCAGGCTCATTCATGCTAGGTTAATTTCTTCTCACATATATTTATTATTTTTTCTCGAATAGACTAACTTACACACTCTTTAGATTTTTAATCTACACCAACATATATCATGGTACTAGTTAAAACTCTTAGTTAATTAGAAATAATATTTTTACTACACATTTTGATACCAGTAGACTATAAACTTTTTGTCACTTATTTATAATTGTTTGATACCAGTAAACTATAAGTTTTTTGTATCAGTTATTTATAATGGTTTTTCCATAGCCATAGTAAAAAAACTTACATACGGTTTCGTGTCGTTTTGATGTATCCTTTTTTGTGTTGTCCTTTAATTAGGATGCATGCACAAGCTTTGACGTTGGCGGTGTTATCTGGTGCGGCGCTATACCACCATTATGGGAAGACTGAAGCTGATCACAACCGTAGAAAATAGAGATTGAGGTTGAACGTTAAGAAGGATTGGCGATGGCCTTTAATCCGACGGTGATGACGCAACTTCTTAATTAAGTCTACTATATCTATATCCATCGTTTCTAGAATAATGCACTGAAATGCCTCCCTTGCTTTGTAAAGTATTACTAAAAATACAATGTCCTTGTTCTTGTTTGCTATGATATTTTTCTGTTTTAAGCGATTATAATATATAGAAAATGGGTTATGATTCTACTTTACCTGTAATTTTATTGTTCAACAATTAAAATATGATATTTTAATATACTAGGTTTTTGTTTTCTTGTGGGTTAATTTCCCGGTCTATATGTTATATTGGTTTCAAATCAAGCAAATCCGGATTAGATTATTCCAAACTATTGCACGTTGGTTAATAATAATTCATGCTAACAATTTAACTAATGATACTTCAACTATCAATTTCGTTATAATTAGCAAACCTGGTTGCATAATTATCAAAATATTTATAATTGATATGCATCTGATACGCTCACGAACGGATTGAAAAAAATTGAAAGCGAGTGTAAAAAATTAAAAATCAAGAGTGTGAATTTATGATAATTATGCTAATAATATTTTCACATGTAACAATAATATAAATTATTATTAGTAAAATATGTAATAGTTTGGATTATTAAAATTCAATATAAGTTATCCTTTAATATTTTATTTTGATATATGATTTGGTGACAAATGTACAGATAGAAGTTTAGGGTTATTTGACTTGTGTTAGTATATCTAGTTAACATATTATTTAATACGAATGATATATGAACACTAAAATATATATACATATTAATACGATACAAGTATACAACAATATAAAAAGAAAACTATTAAAATAAACGGGGCCTTGGTTTTAACTTTTAACTAAGATCTAACTTTGGGCCTTGGGGTTTTAGGCATAGCCGGGCCAAGGGTCATGAGGCAAGATATTCAAGTCCAATTGTACATGGGTTTAACTAGGCCTTTTTCTACTTTTCTTGGACCAGTCTCAGGCCCAAATATGTGATGTAGCGCACGGAACGAATCGAATTACTCTCACGTTGATTCTGCGAACACCCGTGAAGTTCTTCACCCAAACCCCAAAATTCGACCCAAGAGTCACGAATTTGAAAAGACAGAATTCTTAATTTTCAATAATATCAAGTGTGTCCTTTTACATTACAGAAACTGAACTTAAATACGAAATCAAACATGCGGGATGAGCCTAAAACAAGCAACCCTAGGCCCAAAAAAAGCCCAAAATAAACTCGAAAACTAGAAAAAACATAAAAGTTGCCCAAAAGCCCATTTAGAGGCCTTATTTCAGAAAATTAACAGGATAACCCGCCTATGGCTGGTTACCATAACGTGACCTTCGTTTCTGCGGTCGTTTTGACTGGTAACACGTCAGAAACGGAGACTCACAGCCCAGGTTAGGCCCATTTTCGTGAAGTACGGTCTTGAGCCTCCAAAAAGAGTAAGGCCCACTCTTCAACACTTGGGCCCGCATCAATATGTTTATTCACTTTAAGTCCAATTGTACATGGGTTTAACTGGGCCTTTTTCTACGTTTTTTGGACCAGTTTTAGGCCCAAATTTGTTTATTCACTTCAAGTCCAATTGAACATGGGTTTAACTCGCCTTTTTTCTACTTTTCTTGGACCAGTTTTAGGCCCAAACTGGCCTATCCAGTATCCACTACAAGTATTCAAGTCAATACTTGTTTGTGTGAACCTAATCACTATTTTTACACCAAGTGCCCAGCTTCTACAGCATGGTTTCTTTTGGGCTATACCACACAAGTTTCTTTAACAGCTATATAAGCTTGAAAAAGATCCTTGCAAAGGTGCAACTATATTACCAAAGATACAACGTTAATTGTAAAATCCAAATTCAATTTAAAACTGTCTATCCAATATGAATTTTTGTTTACCATAAGTAAAAGGCAAGAAATATAAATGTATGACATTTGTGCCATTACCTCTTAAGCAAAGCTATCGGTTTTATAAGTTTTTATCGATTATCAATTTTGTCTAGTTTAATTAAAGCTAACGGGTAAGTTAGCTTGTAATGGAACTCGTGTCATCGATGGTTCATGGTTTAACTTGTTCGGCTGTGTGACTTTTTTACCTAAAGTTTCAACTCTCTCGATCGGTGTCACGGTGCACCATATGTTACGTGACTACGGTAGGTTATTGGGCCATATATCTATATCTATATCATTAAATAAAGTAGGAATCTTTTTGTATATAGTTGGTCTAATCATTTGGAGATTTTTTGAAGTGGACAGGCTGGAATATTTTAAATGTTGAAGGGAGTAATTATATTAAATTAAATTAAACTAAATTAAAGACGTGTTTAGCTTACCACATGTTTGCTGGTATAAGGCTGGGATGTCCTTTCCTACTTCATATCTCTTTTAGGTCTCTCTTCTCTAACCACTCCATTGATATGGACCCACACACTCTTACTAATTGACAATTCTACCCTCTACCAAATTTTATTCCTTTTGTTCCAAGAACCTTATCGGTATAAACATGTTTAAGTGAGCTATTAAAGATTAGTTCGTTAAAATTTAGAATGGAGTCGAGGTTAAACGAATTAAAAAAGGCTATTTGTAAAGTTATGATAAAGGTACTAAATAATATATATTTTAAAAATGAAATAATCTCATATTTAATAAATAATAACATGCACTCTTAAATTAAAAGATCTCAGGATTCACTCGACTTGACTCGAATCGATTATACTTATCCCCAGTTTCGTTTCTTTTCACGGAAATACTTATGAATTATGATATGATTATAAGTTAACTACTAATTTTTGATTTTTGATTTGTCACCATTATCATGTTTGAGAGAATATAGAAAGACCATTTAAAGTAGTATATAAATTACGAATAATAATGATCACCACATGTAAACCGATTAAAAAAATAACTACTAAAAGATAAAATTAAGTATATAGATGCGTTAATAAAAGTGTCAAACTATTACGTTTAAATATAAAAGTTACTATAAGAAATATATAAAAAAAACTCATTGCCATGCAAACTTGCAATGGAATTCTAATCCGCTAGCTTTATAGTTTATACTACAAGGGCTGCATTGTAATTTATAATTCCAAAATATATAAAAGTTCATCAACAAAGGAGGAAAGATATAATGAGAGGAAGGGTGCCTATTAGGAAGATAGCCTTGTATTTCCAACAGGGAAATAATAACTAATTATTATGTAATATTTAATTAATATATGCTTATAACTAAAGCAATTTTATAATTGCTTCCTTTTGTAGATTCCTTCGTATATAACTTCAAAAAGCATCCTACAACACACCATCTCTTAAACAATACTTCATCTTCTTCCCCTTCAATTCTTCTTTATTTTTAATCTTCTGTTCTTCATTTCTTTTGGGATTATTGTTTTTCATTTCAGAATCTTGATTTTGGGAATTTATTCGAATAATGGATTGCTCGATATGTAGCGCCATGCCGTATAATTTGAGGCCTCCTAGGAACACCATATGCGTAGCTTGTTACGAAGGTGCAAAGAGTATTATCGCCATGACAAATAAGATTGATGATCATAAGGTTTCTGGGAAATACTCTAATGATCCTTCGACTCCTAATTCTTCCAAGGTAATTAACATGTTACTCAAGGTTTTATTATCATTTGATAAAAATCATTAGGAATTTAAAGCTTGTTATTATAATTAGTTAGTTATGATGATTTTTACTACTAAAAACTAAATTCATGATTAGCAATAAACATGTAAAGTAAGGTATTATGAAATATATATTCTTAATCAATAATAGAAAAAAGTCAAATACAAGCTTTCCTCGCTCTTCTGCCATTTGACGATATTAGCACATCAAAACATTTTTTTAAGTCGTATCACTACAAGATAAACAAGACACTCTAATTTGTTTGATAAGCGTTGGTAAAGGTCTTTACCAACGAATAAGACGATCTAATACGTATTCTGTTGGAAATCAGGGCGTGGGTAATTAGACTAGTGACGTGTTACCAACGGACTTTTTATCAACGACTACTTAAAAATATACAAGAAGAAAAAAAGGAAAATAGTTATAATGTGTATCTGTTTTTAACTCAAAACTTATGATGTTGTCTTTATGTAAACCCCCTTTTTGGTTGCCTTTTATGGGTACCATCCTTCATTATTATTTCATGCTATATGATAACAACTTGCTTGATCAGAAAGTCAGAAAATTGAAGAAAACCTAATAAAAGTCCTGCAAAATTTCAGGGTTTCATGAGTTCTTTAAAATGGTTGAAGGAGATGAAGAAGTTGGAAGAAGAGATGAATCAAAAGTTGGGATTTTTAAGTGGTTTTAAAGCTGCATTTAGAGATCAAATTCATACAGACATTCTTATCAAGCCTGGCGATGATGCTCCCCCCATACCCGCGCATAGAGCGTTACTGGTATTAATCATTAAAATTAAGAAAATCTTAACAAGTCACAAGATCTTTATCTTATTCCAAAGAGTTAATTACATGATTGGTCCATGTTGTATGCTCATATTGCAGTATTAGTCCCAACGTGTAAGAAATTACAACATTAGTACTAATTATTTACCAAACCCTCACACTATTGGTCCCTGAAGTGGACGGCCGTTAGTTTTTGTTGTTATATTTTTAAAAATGACTTGTTAAATATGGTATTAAGTATGTATTTTTAATTATCATACTCATAAAGTAGGAGATTAAATATGGTATTTTTAATTATATATATATTTTCTTTCACAATGCAGGCAACAAGATCAAACATCTTTAGAAACATGCTAGATTCTGATGGATGCAAAGCTGCACCAAATGACAGTATTACCCTCCCTGAACTAAACCATGAGGAAGTTGAATCTTTACTCGAATTCCTGTATAGCGGCGAATTGGCTAAAGAAAAACTGGATAAACATTTGTATTCGTTATCAATAGCAGCAGACAAGTATGAGATCCAGTTCTTACAGAAATGTTGTGAGAACCGAATGCTTGAAATCCTGAGCACCAATAACGCGCTCGACATCTTAGAGATTTCGGATACGACTTGTAACCGAAATCTCAAGGAGACTGCATTGAGTTTTGTTGTTAAGAACATGGAGGATATAGTTTTTGCATCTAGGTTTGATGTTTTTGCACTCAAGAATCCACATTTGACTGTTCAAATAACAAGGGCGTCATTTTTGGAGATTAAAAATCGAAGAAGTGATATCTGAGTTGCAATTTGGGACATGCATTTCTACAAGTTTATCAAAACAAAAGCAGACTAATATCTATTTATTGTTATATATGCATGAGTGTAAATTAATCCAAAAGAAATAAATAATAATCTATTTGTTATGGGATCAAAAATCTCGTAAGAATTATGTATTATTGAAAATAATTATAATACTTACAACAAAACTTGTTTTACATGATAGTTTGATATTGAAATACTAATGAGATGACATAGCTATACTGAAAGAGATCGAGCACCGTCCCACCCTCCTCAGTAGGGGACACCAGTAACATGTTAGAAACTCTGGTGCCATTCGTGATAACCACTCAAATCAGCCAAAAACACTTGTACATTATGTTACAAAGTTTGTATGTCACAGAGTGTTAGAGAAAGAAGAGAATGGACATTTCTATCGTTTATGGAGAGTTAGAGCATATGAAAAAAACTAACATGAGAGAGCGCCTACGGATGAGAGAGTGCTAATATGGAAAATAAATAATATGACGTTTACATGAATGAGAAAACGTTATAAATAAGAGAGAGAGAAAGAGAGAGAGAGAGAGAGATGAGAAATACAACTCTCTCCTTGCTTATTCTAATTCATTTATTTGTTTATATACATTACATTATGATTGGCAAAGTCTGATATCATATTATGATAAATTGGATACTTAAGCCGATAACAAGTTTGCACACAAGTCTGACTTGCATTGAACGTTTTTGACCGTCCAAGTTTTTAATATTAAAAAAATATTTAATCATAAATTGAATAAATAAATTTAAAGATTATACTTATTTAGCCGGGGAAACAGTCTATTGCACAAAATTGTGCAGGGAAGGTTGCGTACATCAGATCGTTTCGCGCGATCCGGCCTCTCCCCAAACCCTGCGCAAAACGGGATCTTCATGCTCCGGTTACTCCTCCTTTAGTGTCTTCTTGGCGGCAACGCCAAATTTCATTTGTTATACTGCAATGGGGAAATCAAAGAGCTCAAGGAAAGGGAAGAAAGCATGGAGAACGAATATAATCACACAAAATATCGAAGATTTCTACGAGAAATCCAGCAAAGATGCCCTTTCCGCCGGTCCTATTACCGGAGTTTCTAGTGATTATCTCTTCTTCGTCGCCAAATTCAGAGGTTAGCATCTTCTTCATCATACTTGAACACCATGGATCACACATTAATCGTTTGAATTTGGCTTTTATTTGGTTCGTACAAATTTAGGGTTTTGTCTTTTCAGATCTTTCTCCGAAGTGTAAAATTGACAAATGCAGGGAGAAGATACTCCGTGTTGATAGCATACTGCAGAAGAACTCTTTTGTTCAGCCTCTACCATCATCTAATATTCAAAAGTCTAAGAGAAAACATAAATTTTTTTCTCAGGTTTGTCTAAATGTAATAAATCAAAGGTCATGGTTGCATCTTGATAGTAGTTATGAAATATGGGTTTGATTGGTGTTGTTTTGTATCCTTTCCAGAAAGATGGTGCTACAGATATGGTCATGGTTGATATTTGGAACGATGAAGGTGTCTTTCTTTTTAAGAATTAAGTCTTCATACATGAATCTTCATTTTTGTGCTGAAATGATATTTTTTGATGTGTGTTTTGTTTTTCAGGTGAGCATGTTGTAAAAAAGAAAGGTAAAAAACTATGTTCCAAGTGTGGTTGTTAAAGAGTATTTCATGTGGTTTTGCTGAGATAATTCTTCTGTTTTGATTTTTTTTTCTCTATATTTTCTTGTATATACCAAATCTGGTTTTACAAATGCAATGTGGATGAATGTGGCTAAAGGTAGATCATTCACTCCATGGAAAAAGAACAGAACTCTAAGGCTTGTTTTTATTTGTTAGTTGGTGTCACTTTGCAATTTAAACTATGATTTAGGTCTCACATTGGCATTTAGATTGTTTTACCTGTTCATTGCTTCAGTTTCTTTTTAGTTGTATCACTGCATATGCCATCAATGATTGTGACATGTCTCTGATAAGGCTATTGTTATTCCTTCTGTGGAAGTAGAGCCACCTGGATGCTCATACAATCCAACATCTGAAGGTCATCAGGTCACATGGTTATGTTACTTAATTATATGCCTACATACTTGTATGTTAAAATTATTCACCCCATTCGTTTATTTTCTCGTTCTTTTCACTTTTCTGCAGGATTCATTGGCTCATGCTGTTGCAGATGAAATGCAGAAAATATATATAAAAGAACTGCGCCCAGCACTTGTTCCTTTAACTGTCGATGGAGAAGTTATTGATGAGGAAAATGTGGGTATCTTAAATTTTCTGCATCTGCTACTTTTTTGGAAGTTTGTTCATCTAGATACCAATGTCAAATGGATCTGCAATGTTAGAAAACTTCACAGATGTATTTTCTTATGCGGATAATGACAATGATGATGATGTTGAAGGTAAGGATGTTAATGAAAACGATTACGCGGATCTTGAAAAGAGGTATATCCGTCTCTTTTTATCTTTTATGAGTGGATGCTCCCAGAACAAGATGATGTGATTTTATTAAAGGACTTCATACTTATGGTTTTGGTTTATTCCTGTTCTAATCGTTATGGATATTTCTATCGTGGAATTCTTTAGGAGATGAAACTTAGGACATCATATTATTTGCAAAAACGCAGTCTAGCTAACAAAAATGATTAGAAGTTATGTATTTGGAGATGGGTGTTTGATTAACTGGTCTTTCTAGTCAGATGCTAAGATCAAATTAGGATTTGTAGTCTCAACCAGGCATAGTAAGGCATATCAAGGACTCATTGGTGTTATTATTTTTTAAAAACTACCTATGATTAAAAGTGTTTCTTAAATTCAATATAGCTGCTTTATTTCTTTCCCATACGCAAACATCATTACATAACAAAGAGAGCATCTGTTTCTGGAGTAATTCCTGATGTTTAACCAACCAAAGGCTTCAAATATTCATACCCATTCGCATCTCAGTATTCGATCAAGAATACTTACCCATAGTGATTTCTGACTCCAAACCAAACTCCGGTCTAAGTCTCTATTTGCTAGCATTTATGTTTTATATTTACACATTTGGTATTTTTGAATTTATAGTTTTGATTTTTGTTTCACAACAAAAGAGAAATTTGCATAAATGGTCCTTTTGGTTTGACCAAATTGCATGATTTGTCTCCAGACTTTGAAAAGTGCAAAGTTAGTCTAAATTTTTGTGTAGTCATTGCAAGTTTGGTCCCCAATTTTTAAAAGTTAGTCCAAACTTTATAAAATGCATAAAAACTGAATAAATTTAATGTCAGGGACCCAAGATGCAATGAGTACACAAAAGTTTGGACTAACTTTACAATTTTTAAAATTTGGTTAAACCACAGTATGCAATTTTTCTCAACAATATGAATAAACGTTAAACATATATTTAGCACAAAAAATAAGAATGTTTGAATAAAAAGAAGGAAGCATGCTCTACTGTATTTAAAACCTTATCGTATTAAATTAGTTTAATAATAAGTGGAAACATAAAAAAAACTCAAGCACCTTTGAAAGTTGTTTATAACAATTTTATTTCCAAATCGTAAGTATTTGCCGGACATAGCTCTCTGTCTGGTCTACACTTGTCAGACATCTGCAACAGTGAAAAAAGTTTGGAACCAACTTTAATTGTAATTTTGCAGAATGCAGACTGGTCTGCACTTGTAAATTTTTTCATACAATCCTGAGAGTTGGCGTTTTAGGTCAATGCTAGTTACGTATTGAATAATATAGCATGCTTTATATGAAATTATGATTATTTTTACACTCCAGTCAAGCAGAAAAGATGTGTTTTTGATTAATATAGAATGTAATTTTGATAGAATGTTGGGGATTTCTTGGCTAATATAGGAAAAGGAAGATAGATTTGATAGGGTGAAATAATTTTAAAAGCTGAATTTGTTTTTTGATTTTTAGATATTTTGTTCAAATTATACCACCTTAATCAATGATGCAGTTCTACACACTTCAGATTTGTTTTTTGTTAAATCTGTACTATGAGATTATAACCGTGCAGTCCTTTTAAAACAAAGAGGGTTAACACGAGCAAGGCGGTGTAGGAGGGTTAGGATCAGAGAAAAATTGGAGGGAAGCAAAAGCAAAAAAGACAGAGTTCTCTAGAGACCTTGACAGGTTAATTAAGAACTAATTGCATTTACCCATTTTTGCTTTTTAGTATAGATGTTATGTTTAGTCACTTTACTTATTTTTTTTGTTCAAATACTCTATGCAGCTTACGGGGTATAAATGATGAAATAGCGAGGGAGGATGAAGAAAAAAGGAAAAGACATCTTCGTTGTGTTACTGCTAAACAGGAAAGCTTAAAATCTTGTTCTTCACGTTTAGGAAGGCACAAGTAAGGCTTGCTTGTAAAAAGTATAATGTCGTATTTGCTCCAATTTTTGGAACGAAGTTGATGATATCTTGTTTGCACTATGTGATGAATACATTTCAGATTTGAGACTGCACCGGTTCAAGTTTTGCTGTCTTAAGAATTAATGGCTCTCTAAGGAAGCTGATGGTATGCAAGTTTCCCTACTAGAGTTTCCTTTCAAAGTTTCTTAAAATAAAAAGCTTCATGCTATTGTGAATGGGACCTAACACCATATTAGATGACTTTTTCTTCAAAACTTATTTTTTTTCTAAGTTGGATGGTATGAAGTTATGTATGTATGTTTGATTGTTTGTCGAAGATTCTTGATAGAACCCGAAAGTCAGCTTGATTAAATAAGTAGTACAAATAGAGCCCTGTTTGAGAAGGGTGATCTCCAATTACTAGGTATATCAACCTTACTTTTGATGAACATAAACCAAGACAAAACAAATAACACATAACAATACTATTTAAACTAAAACTTCCTTAACTTCTCTCACAATTCCAGCACTTGAGTTCGTGGAACACCCACCCCAGCTTCTGAAAATTGAATCTTTCACGCCAGCTTTTTTCCTGCCACCAAGCACCCACTGGGTTCCTATCAATTCTCCTTAAACTTAATGCAGGCATGTTGTACCCTAGCTAGAGACCGATACAAGAGTCTTGAGAAAAGAGGAATAATTGTCCCTACAGCTAATAGTGGCAGGTATTATTACATACTGTTAAATCATTACAATTCATTAAGATTTCTTGAATCATACCCTAGTTGCCAATATTCAACGATGGAAACTCGTGTTCATCTGTTTTCTTTTGTGGGCTTTCTTGTTTAAATTATGGTGTTCTGCAGCTCGTTTTTGGTTGGGTACTGTTTGGATGACTCAAATCCTTGGTGCATATGTTGCCGATTCTTGTTTGGATCATTTTTGGACTTTCACCTTATCATCTCTCATATATGCCTTAGTGCGTATGTATTTACAAACAATGTTAAGTTGAAGGCAAAATAAGTATAACTCTTACGATGTTAGTGCGCATGTTATTAAATAGAGTTAATTTTATTTTTGCTTCTTAAGTACCGAGAAAAGTAATAATTCGCTTTTAGAATATTAAACATATTATTTTACTTTCAAAAGTTATATAAGTTGTTTTAATTTCATTCTAAAAGTTTATTATTTTGGATTCAAGTTGAAAAAATTTATAGAATTTTTGGATTGAAATTGAAACAATATATAAAATTTTTGAAGGTAAATTGATATATTTAATCTTTTGAATGAAAATTAATATTTTTGTCAAAACCTTAAAGAGTAAAATTAAATTAAACTCTATTTAGCAACAGAGGTAGTTATTAAAGCATCTTTAGTCGGTCATTGTTGACGAACCTCCACACCAGAATTTTAGTAAAATCTCGTGAACACTTACTTTCAACATAAAGGGCTTCCGCCTTTCCCTTTTCCATCTCCTCCCTTTTCACATAAAATGATTTCTTCCTGTCCATATTCTTTGTTAAAAATTTTCGTTTGGGGAAGATTTTCTGACAATATTTAAAAACTTTTTTTGAATGTAGTTCTGATGAAATCTTGTTAGAAAGTTCTGACAAACTTCTGTCAAACTAACTTCTGTCTCTAATCGGTCGAATATTTGAGGGAAATTTTCGGGTTTGCTTTTATTGCAAACTTGGTGGAATTTTCAACAATAATGTTTTTGTCGGGAAATTAACAGTTTTCTAGTAGAGCACACATGGAAGGATCGGTTTGTTTTTTTATAGTGTTTAGTTGTGAGGGTTTTATGATTATAAACAGTGATAGCAGGTTTTATAAATTAGTCGAATATGAAAAGATCTTTTATTTGTTTTTTATAGTGTTTAGTTGTGAGGGTTTTATAATTATAAACAATAATAGCATGTTTTATAAATTAGTCGAATATGAAAAGATCTTTTGCTCCTTCACAATATGGACCACGTTAAATCTTGTGTTCATATGGTTTTTCTTGCGTTCTATTTTGCATCAAAACTAAAGTGAATTGACTGACTTGAGTTGGTGGCCATCATAACAAAGTGGGGTCAAGAGGCTCCGTCGATCCCTAGGCCTACGAAATTTGTTGGATCCTTTTTTTATAATAATAAAATCTAATTTTTTTAGGAAAACATTAGTTGTATCCCTTTAGTTGTAGTAGGTGGGTAGAGAAAATAACTTTGTAGTTATAATTAGATTAAGTAGGGGTGTAAACGAGCTGAGCCGAGCCGAGC
>BJCN01345914.1:20386-30501 GCA_018326445.1 Flaveria brownii
GGCTCGTTTAGGCTCGAGCTCGGCTCGTTTTGGTTTTAGGAAGCTCGAGCTTGAGCTCGACTTGTTTATAGTTTCATTTATAAAACTCGAGCTCGACTCTTCAGAAAATTTTCAAGCTCGGGCTCGGCTCGTCTATTGTTAAATTATTAAAATTTTATTTTTTATAATTACTTGTATAATTATTTATAAGCATATTTTTATATACGACATAATATATATTATTTAACTATTTTTATCATAATAATATATTTAATAATATAATTTATGTAACTATGTATTTATATATATTTAATATGTAAATGTAAATAAAAAAATATATATACAAAAAGCTCGTTTAGGCTCGCGAGCCAGCTCGAGCTCGATATCCTGAAGCTCCGACTCGAGCTCATTTAGTAAACGAGCAATAATCTGAGCTCGAGCTCGTTTAAGCTCGGCTCGATTAGAACTATTTTCGAGCCGATCCCGAGTAGCTTGCGAGCCGGCTTGGCTATTTACACCCCTAAGATCAAGTCAGGGTGGAGGGGGACTCATGCCATGAGTGTTTTGCTACGTTATGAACCGACCAATGAAAACATGCCTTATTAAATCATGCTACATCACACCACATCATACCATAAAATTTAAAGTGGATACATATGCCACTTCATGCCACGTACTTTTTTATTATATAATAAGAACTTAACAAAATGTAAAAAGTTATAAGCTAAAAAGATAAACTACTTTAAAATAAATAACTTTGAAAAAAATAACTTATACTAACAAAATAATCTTTGTGGTCTGAAACTGTGTGAAACTGTGATATCCTCATGCTCCGCAACGTGTTTGTTGGCATCTCGCAACGGCTAGCTTCAACGTTCAAATCGATGGGGAAGTCAGAGCGAGTAGATGTCGTGAAATGCATGTGATGCGGCATGAAGGGGGTGGCTACGGTGGTGCCGGGCGGCGCCGAGGCTCGCCGTGACCTCATGGCCCTATACGCCCCGCCAACCCTCATCCATTTTATTTATTCCCAGCTTGCTATAGTTATTTGTAAATGGTTTCCTTTTTACTATCTCTAGCTTTTTGCTAGATGCTTTATAAAAATTTGTTTTCAGAATAACAGACTTAATTGGTAATGCAAAAACAAAACCTTGAAACTTAATACGGGCAAATATAAAAGCTCATAGTTCCTTCTTATTTCCTTTTTCCCTTTTAATTTTTCCATTTTTCAATTATTTAAGTTGATATGCTTTGTTTCCCAAGGGAATATTATTTTACTCTAAAAGTCTCGCACTTGCAGCCATTATATCACGCTTTGAATATCGACAGTTGGTCATTTATAACTAAAAACACTGCATCCACATATTTCATATCAATAAGTCTTTCCTATGTACCAGATTTGAATGTGTTAGTTTCCTTTGTCAAACGAAATCAAGTACATTTGAGAAATTTTTTGCTAGCTAACTCCGACATGAAATTAATAAAACCAATCTAATATGCTTTTATCGGTTTAGACTTCAAAAAAGTAAGCTGAAAAGTTTATAGCATTTCTAAAACTAGATCATAAACAATATGTTTTAGACTCGAAATCTTTATAAACGCTGAAGGCATGTTTGCTTACATATCTGATTTAACTCTACATTAATCGAGCTAGCTTCGATTTCTTCAACAGTAGTCAGTCATTATGCTCTTCTCATTATTTTGCAAAGAACTAGTAATAGGTCTTGCACTTCTAATACAGATGAATGGAGCTGCATCTAGTTTGAATGTCTCTACAGATCGTCTTGCATTACTCGCAATCAAATCCAAGATTTCTGACGACCCTCAATCAGTTTTAAAATCTTGGAATGATTCTCTTCATTTATGCCAGTGGCAAGGAGTGACATGCGGTCGTCGACACCAAAGAGTCACAATCTTGAATCTAACAGACAAAGGTTTAGTGGGCTCTATATCTCCTTACATCGGCAACTTAAGCTTCATCAGGTGCATACTACTAGACTACAACCAACTTCATGGAAGTATCCCACCTGAAATTGGCCGTTTATCACGATTACAAGCACTAATACTTAAAAAAAAATATTTGACTGGAGAAATTCCGGCCAACATATCAAGTTGCTCAAAACTATACTACTTAAACTTAGCTGTCAATATGTTATATGGGAAAATTCCTATATTTAGCTCTCTGTATATGATGAAATCTTTAGTCCTAAGGAAAAATAACTTCACCGGTGGGATTCCACCATCCATTGGCAATCTCACATCTCTCGAACGACTCTATATATCCGAGTCTCCGTTAATAGGAGGGAGCATACCAGATTCCTTTAATCGGTTGAACAACTTGCGAGAATTAGCACTCGGGGAAAGTGGCCTCGTTGGAGAGTTTCCAATGTTCTTATTTAATCTTTCAATGTTAGAACTCGTGAATATTCCATCAAATCAACTTCATGACAGTCTACCTTCGAGTTTATGTTTAACTCAACCCCTACTCCAGAAACTAGAGTTAGGCTTCAATGGAATCCTTCCGCCCTCCCTATCAAATTGTTCAAAGTTAGGAAGCTTAGATGTTTCTAATAATAAATTCATGGGGGGGATAACTATTGATTTTGGAAGACTACAATATCTTTGGTCACTAATTCTTGGTCTCAACAATTTTGGAAGCAAAGATCTTGATGACATGAGTTTTTTTCATACTTTGTCCAACTGCAGCAATTTGGAACTTGTGGAATTTTCAAGTATCCATTTAGGAGGGGTGTTGCCAAATTCACTTGGGAATTTCTCATCTAAACTAGAGTACCTAGGGCTAGAAGCAACTTATATCTCAGGTCATGTCCCTTCATCGATAGGCAATTTGTTTGGCCTATCGACGCTCAATCTGCATTCAAACTACTTCACAGGCATGATTCCTGAAAGCATAGGAAAGCTTCAAGGCTTGGGCAATCTATATCTTGGATACAATGCATTCTCTGGAACAATTCCGAGATCTATTGGAAACTTGTCATTTGCAACTAAACTAGAAGTATGCGAAAACAGTTTGGAAGGCACTATACCCTCTACCTTTGGGGTTAGTAAATGGTTAATATTTCTGGACCTTCATGGAAATAATCTTAGTGGAAGTGTACCCAAAGAACTATTCCAGTTGTCTTCACTTTCCATTCGATTAGATCTGAGTCGAAACAATTTGTCTGGAGTGCTTCCACAAGAGATTGGCAACCTGAAACTCTTAGGATCACTTGATTTTTCGATGAATCGTTTCACAGGTGAACTTCCAAGTAGTTTAAGCAGCTGCATCAGCCTTCAAAATCTAAATCTTTCAGGTAATTTCTTTTATGGATCATTGCCCGAATCATATAGCTCATTGAAAGGTCTCGAATATGTGGACTTGTCACGGAATAACTTTTCTGGACATATTCCAACATATTTGCAACAATTTCTCTTGACATATATTGATCTTTCATATAATGGCTTTGAGGGAGATGTACCTGTTAAAGGTGTTTTCTCCAACATAAGTGCAATATCGATCATTGGGAACACTAGACTTTGTGGGGGAACACCTGAACTTCATCTACCTAGATGCACAAGCACAAGTGGAGACTCCAAAAGATGTACTAGAAAGCTTTCTGTTCGTGTTGTTGTCGCAGTTACACTATGTTCCACTCTCACGGGTATAGGTCTGTTGTTGTTTGTATTGTTTTACTGTTGCGTTAGAAAAAAGAGAGATACACCATCAGAACCAAGATTGGATGAATCTTTTGACAAGATATCATATGGTGCACTTTTCAAAGCTACCGAAGGGTTCTCTTCGAAAAATCTAATTGGTACAGGTAGCTTTGCTTCGGTTTACAAAGGAGTTCTTGATGAAAATAGCTTCACTGTGGCGATCAAAGTACTAAATCTTCAACACCGAGGAGGTTTTAACAGTTTTATGGCAGAGTGTGAGGCCTTAAGAAATATTCGTCATCGCAACCTGGTGAAGGTCATAACCTCTTGTTCAAGTGTCGATTACCAAGGCAATGATTTCAAAGCTTTAGTGTATGATTACATGCCAAATGGGAGTGTGGAGAGTTGGTTGTATTCAATACACCATACGCTTGATCTTGTTCAAAGAATCAATATCATCAAAGATGTGGCTTGTGCCCTTGATTATCTACATTGCCGATGTGGAATTGTTATCGTTCATTGTGATTTGAAGCCAAGCAACATTTTATTGGATGCTGATATGGTTGCTCATGTTGGAGATTTTGGACTCGCGAAAATACTTTCCTTTGAAGAAGATTCTAATGCAAATGAGGGTAGCTCAAGTATCATCAGAGGAACCATTGGGTATGCACCTCCAGGTAATTTATGATTACTATTCCATTAAACTATCTTTCATCATATTAATCTAGCTTATAGTACTATACAATTCACTCTAAATATGTTGCAGAATATGGGCTTGGAAATGAAGTCTCAACCAATGGGGATGTATATAGCTACGGGATCGTGTTGTTAGAGATGTTGACTGGAAAAAAACCTGTTGATCCAATGTTTGAAAGAGGTTTAAGCCTGCATTCTTATGCTAGAAGGGCATTGGCGGATGGTTTTGTGCTTCAGATTGTGGATCATGTGCTTCTAAATGAGGATGTTAATGAAGAGAGTTTATTTTCATTAGTAAATATCAGAGTTCAATGCTCTTACGAGTCTCCACAAGATCGTATGGATATTGGGACCGTGGTTCACGAGCTCTTCTCAATTACAACTACAACAAGATCGTGATTTGTTAACCATTCACAAAGCAAGTGGTGTGACATTGTGACCCAAAAAGGTTGTTGGTAATTGTTTTGTAACATTTATTTGTATCACATTAGATTGAAGTTTATATTTATATGAACATGTGTTTCTTATCTCTATATTTTCTCATATAAAATATATATTTCTCGCCTTTGGAACATAATCACACCCTCCAATTAAAGTATAAACAACGATGGTGAAATTTTCAAAAGCTTATAACACCACTTTTAACCTTTTAGGTTAAATAAACTTTTCAATTAATGAGGCCTAGTAAAATTCTCAAAACTTATCATTGGTTAAGTCATAAGTGGTGCTATTGATTCGGTAATTTCATGAACCTAAACCAAAATATCGCTAATGGTATATCAGTTCCATTATTTGGTTAACCAATAAACCACCTTTTAACAAATAAATGCATATTCCCAAGTAAACAATATTAGAAGCTAATCAAACCATCTTATTGACAATCTATAATAAACACATGTACCATCACATTCAACCAAACTAGTTAGTAATGCAGGTAATCAAATATGTTGAAGCACATCCTGCAGAATATGCTGCAACTCATGCACGACACTTTTTATATCGGTTCGAAGTTGTGGGGAATCCATGGAGCATGATACACCAATTTTGACAATTGAAGCCAGACATTCCTCCATCTTTTGTACATTCGCTTCGGTGTTTTGTATAGCAATCGCATCACTGTCAATAATATCAGACACATGGTCTTGCAAGGCCATGGAAGCAAATTTATGTAGACTAAGGCCCTCAGTAAAGAGGTCATCTGTCGGCTTTTTTCCAGTCATAACCTCAAGTAATAATATTCCAAAACTGTAGACGTCCCCGCAACTCGTCATCTCATTTCCAAGACCATACTCTGTAACTTATAAGCATTTACCTTATAAATCGATAACAAAAGTAGATATGAGCAAATGTATGAAGATGTGAATATTACCTGGAGGTGCATAGCCAATTGTTCCTGTAGTCCCGCTTGAGTTGGTTTGGTTTGAATCTATTCCGAAGAATCGGGTTAGACCAAAGTCTCCAACATGAGCGATCATATCCTTATCAAGTAGAATGTTGCTAGGCTTCAAGTCACCATGAACAATGGTTGTTGTGCATTGATTGTGAAGATAATCTATTGCGGAGGCAACATCAATCAAAATATATAACCTTTGAAGAAGGTTGAGTTTGGTTGTACTTGCACTCGAATGCAACCAATCATGCAAACTTCCATTTGGCATGAACTCATAAACCAAAGCTTTGAAATCATTTCCTTGAAAATCAATACTTGAACATGAAGTTATTATCTTTAATAGATTTCGATGTCGAATTCTACGCCATGCTTCACACTCCGCTGTAAAGCTTCTGTGAGCTCCCCGACTTTGAAGACGTAGAACTTTTACGGCAACAGAGATACTATCACCAACATCAAGAATTCCTTTATAAACATAGCTGAACCCACCCTTGCCAATTAAATTGGCTTCGGAAAAGCCATCAGTAGCCTTGAGAAGTTGATTGTATGAAACTTTCAAGAACAGTTCATTCATAGATGATTTAGGCGTACGACTACTCTTGTTTTTCTTCTTACACCAAGCGTATACTAAACATAACATGGTGAAATGTGTGGCTGCAATCAAAATGACTATCACAAACAATCGAAACTTAATTTTATGTTTCTTTGTCTCCTTGCATTTAGGTAACCTAAGTTTCACCAAGCCACCACAAAGCCTATTATTTCCTAAAACGGAGAATGCACTTGCATTGGCGAACACTCCTAACAATGGTGTCTCGCCCTCAAAATTATTAAAGGATAGATCGATATATTGTAACGAGAACTGTTCCAAGAATTGAGGAATTTGTCCTGATAAATTATTGTGAGAGAGATCAAGTTTCATCATTCCTCTTAATGAACTAAATGATGGTGGTATCTTTCCTTGAAATAAGTTGCCTTTAAGAGATAATAATGACAAGCTAGTGCAACCACCAAGGCTACTAGGAATATCACCTGATAAGTTGTTATAAGATAAATCCAAATTACTCAACATCTTGAGGTCTCCAACCTCCGTTGGAAGCGAACCAAACAGGTTGTTTCTAGAAAGATTTAACAATACGGATAGAGATGGAAGTTGAAGAATTTGTCTAGGTATTTTGCCACTGAACTTATTGTTAGAAAGTTCTAATTTCTGCAACTGGTGATAATTGCCAAGAATTGGTGGGATGTTTCCTTCCAGTTTGTTCGCACGCAAACTAAGTATAACTAACTTTGATAAGTTTCCAACGGAATTCGGAATTGACCCTGAAAACTGGTTTTCATATAGAAAAGCAGCTTGTAGATTATGAAGCATTCCAATGGTACAAGGGATTTTACCAGTGAATTGATTTTCTACTAAACTTAGAGCCTTTAAGCCAATTAGATTACCTACACTTGAAGGTATGTTTCCGTATAATTGATTCGACCCTAAATTTAGAGTTTGGAGATGATGAGAAAGATTGCCTAATGAATTGGGGAGCATTCCTTGAAATCTACAATTACCAAGACCTAAATACTCTAATTTGCTACAGTTTGTCAAAAAATCAATAAACTTCATCTCATCAGCTTCTCCACTTCCAAATAGATTATGTTGCAACAATATACGATTAATATCTTTTAGTTTCGAAAAGTCAATTGTCAACTTCCCACTAAAATTGTTGCCATCCATTTCAAGATTTCTTAATTTGGAACAATTGGATATCGAGGGTGGAAGAATTCCGGCTAGTTGGTTACTCTTCAACCGAAGAGAGACAAGATGAGGAAGCAATGCACCTACGGCTAGAGGAAGACTACCACTAAGCTGATTATCAGACATGGATAAAACACTTAGAAGTGTGTTGTTATAAATGGAAATAGGGATTGTTCCAGATATGTTACAGCCGCGAGAGTGAATTTCGGTTAAGCTTTTCAAATTGCCTAAGGTATTTGGAATGTTCCCGCCAATGGGATTTAGTGAAATAGAAAGGACTTTCATTGAGGTAATATTCCCAAAGAAAGATGGGATTCCACCTGTTAAATTATTATCATCATATCAGCTTTAAAAATACTAAGTTTGGAAAGAAAACTGATCTCCTTGGGTATGCTTCCGACCAACTTATTAGAACCAAGCTCAAGCTCTTCAAGGTTAGAACAACCAGACAAGTTAGATGGAATCGCCCCGGTTAATTTGTTTTGGTCAAGATAAAGGAAACGTAACCTGGATAAATGACCAACTTCATGCGGGATGGTTCCTTCAAAACTATTGTTCCTCAACCACAACTCGCGAAGGAATGTGAGGTTCCCTATGTGAGGGGGTAAAGAGCCACTTAAGCCTTGTGACATCAAGTTTAAGACGGTAACTCTTCTGCGACGTTTCCCACATGAAACACCACTCCAATCACAAAAATGCAAGGAACTGTTCCATGAAGTTAGAGTGTCATATGGATCGCTAGTGATCATTGACTTAAACTGCAACAACGCTCGGTAATCAGGCTCATTTCCACCATAGGACATAGAGACGTTGTCCATAATCAAAATTATGATGAGATTATAAACGAGAATGGCAATACAAGTGAGAGGGGATAAGCAAATAGGTTGCCTTGAGTCCATTATTGGAACTAATCTTAATAATGCAAGGATAGTTGTTATCTTTTTATACTCTTTTGATTGGAAACTTATAATGAACATATTTAAAAGATATATTATACATAAATAAATACTCACAGGTAGGGGTTGCCTGTCTATTTCAGAATCAAAAATTACAACATCCGCAGCCGATGACCAAATATTGAGGCTGCAAAAGTCAAATATGGGCTTGCTTTTGAATTAGTTTATTATTGCATACAAAGATACGTACCTATCACTATTTAAAACCCATATTCAAAACTTTGACCGCAAATCTTTTAAATTAAGCATTCGTTTTTTCAGCTAATAGTTATAATTATAATTTGACTCACTTTATAAATTATTCAGATTTCAATGACCATATGGTTTATTTAGAGCATTCACAACCCATGCCTTATAATTATGTGAGTGTGAGTACTTAAATTATATGGGATAGTTTTGAGTGGTTGTGAGTGGGGGAGAGAGAAAATGTTACTGTTCATCTGTAAATTTAAGGATTCATTGTTCAATCCTTATAAATTTTTTAATATTTTTGAAAGTGATTGTGAGTGAAGGAGAGAGAAAAGATAATGAAAAATGTATAAAAATATATTATTTAATTAAAAGAAGAGAGAAGAAGTAGTGATTTTTAGTGTAATTATATAGATAAAGATAATGAATGGGATGTGAATGCTTTTATGTAACTAGCTTAAAGTTCGGTACCTTATAATATTGATAATAAAATCCACAATTGAAAATTAAAAGCTAAACAAAACTTAAAAAACAGTTAATTAATACTTTTTCGTGTCATCAAGTTTGCAAATGTTTATCAAGGCAAATTTCAATAAGTTATTTTCAATAAGGTGGAGTGAGTGGTGGACTATATTATATGTTAATATTGAGTAATTCAGTAGCATTACGTTCACAAAATTCACAAGAGATTTATCTTGACTGTGTAAATCTGATCATAAATTTTGAACATTAGATTTTATTGAACAACATTAGTGCTTCATTTTGAGGCCCCTTACACTATCCGTGGGTAGGTTTGAACTTGGATGATCTTTAAAGTGTCTTTTAAGTGCTACCATTAGACCACCAACTCAAATTATTTGGCATATTAGATATATTTGAAAATTTTTATTCTCGTCTTAAATGTCATGTAAATTAAAAAATATTACCAAAAACAAACCGATCATAATCAAATTTGGTTGAAATTACTCGATCATAGTTAGACATGCCAACAATGGTCAAGCTTGGTCAATAATAGTAAGTAATTGTAATTAGTCAACCATAGTCAAACATGTTCAATCTTCGTATCCAGGGTTATATGTGATTAAAATATTCAAATCATATTCAAACATGGTGAAAATTGACCAATCATCGTTAAACATGATTAATTGCAATTTAATCAGTTAAATATAGTTGATAAATTCAAATCATGAAATAATAAAAATATAACAACAACAGCTTGTCAAATAACAAAAATGAAAGAAAAGCATAGGCTCTTGATCAAACTTGATCGACAATTTTAATTATATTAAACATCGGTACAAATATTAACCTAGACTCCTTCTCAATTTATACCAAAGAAAAACTAAATCTTTTTATTGAACATGAATTCTACTAATCTAATTCAAACTCCTTCCTCAATTGATTTGCTCTACCCAATCCTACCTTTAATAAATCAAAATAATTTTGTACATGTGGCATCTTCTTAGGCCTTCTCATCTTTTATTTTCCCGCTCATAACAAG
>BJCN01345922.1:4830-26740 GCA_018326445.1 Flaveria brownii
CGACCAATCACACAATTCCAAAGATATAACTATTATTACAATTATTATTAAGGGTAATTTTATAAAATAGCAATAAAATTTTAAAAGTATTATAATTAGATAACTCAAGTTTTAAAAGTGTTCGCTAACAAGGCCCCTAAATGATTCAATTTTTAAAAGTGTTTCAAATATGTTTAATTTAAGACAAGTTGTATTTTAATAATCTAAACTATTACTCGTTGGTCAATACTAAATTCATACTGTTGTTTTGACCGATAATAATCCTAACTTTTATTTTTTATTACTAACAACAATAACAGTAGTATAATTATCATATATTTACAATTGATTTGTACTTAATTTAGCCTTGATTTAGCTTGTATTTTTTTCATTTTGTTCATATCCATTATTGTGAATGAAATCAAGTCGAAATCAAGCATAAATTTTTAATGAGTATGTTATGGGGATTATTGGTGGTAATAAAAATGAAAGTTGGGACTGTTATTAGTCAAATCAATAGCATGAATTTATTATCGGTCAATGAGTAATAGTTTGAATTATTAAAATCCAATTTGACTTTATTTAAATTTTAAGTTTTAACATGTATTTTAGCATGTTTTTCTTTTTGTTCCAATTAGGAAATATGTTTTTCTTTTTTTTGATGCTAATGTGAAAGGGTGGCATGAATTTTTAGTAACTTTTTTTAATATAATTAACATATTTTTCTATTTCCTAATATTAATAACATATATTGAAAATTCTTACCCCGCGTCTTCTCCTTCATTGCTTTCTTTACGTAAGAAATTCGATAATTACTCGATTGATGATTTAGTGGTCCAATTTGAAAAAAATATGCATGAATGACCCATTTGGATTACTGTTGAAACTTCATTACTGTTCTGTGATATTTTTTCTTATTATTAATATTGAAAACACCAAAATATATGAATACATCTAACAAAATCATTTTTATTTGAGTTGGTAGTTTGATGATAAGAGCTAAAAACTTTTAAAAAATATCAAAGTTTAAATTTTGACACAAGCTGATATAAGTAGTTGGTGTAGTTTAGATATAGAAGTACATGACTATGCGATATTTGTAAACAAATACAATAAAGTTTAAATGTTTATGGACAATATATCATTTAAAATAACCTATGTAACACCTTCGAAATAACTTAACAATGTCAAACTTTTCAGATTTAACTTTTTATAGTTCTATTTTAAAATATTACATATTTTAAAACTTTGATTACATACATATGTGTGTGCCGGTTATTGTAGGCTTCTTGGTGTGTGAAGGTAAAAAGTCACGAGGATGCACCAAGTGGCTTGGGGGTATCGGGTTGTATGCCTCAATGCTATAATTATCAACACAGTTTAATGGTTACGCATAAGTTATTTTAGGGATATAACCAATTATGCATAATTTTAACGCACAACGCGTATGAATAATTATGCAACCTATGTACGTAATTGTACAATACATCGACTTTTTTTAAAAGTAATGTTTAAAAAATTTATATTAATATACAAATTGTATACTTTAAGGAAATTAAATTCTTGATTTTGTGATTTGCTTTCTATAAAAATAAAAATAATCAGGCATATAATCTTTAGCTTAAAATTTTATATAACTAGATAAAATTGAATAGTTCTCGGTGTAGCTTGTATCACACCCTAACATCTTAACCATTGATTAATATTGATGAATTGAGCACTATATATGTATTTGGTTTCTTCATTGAAATCTTTAACGTACTCTAATTACGAGTTATTTTTAAGATGGGAAAAATAGGAGAAAAAATGAATGCGGACTTCATCATATCAACAGGTGACAACTTTTACGAGGATGGATTAATTGACAAACACGATCCTCTATTCGATGAGTCGTTTACTCAAGTATACACCGCAACCAGCTTACAAAAACAATGGTACTCTGGTAAGAAACAAATATTTCACAAACCTAATTAAATAATATCTAGATATTAATTCAATTTTATATTCATATATTTAACTGTTTTTATTTTCTAGTGTTGGGAAATCATGATTACAGGGGCAACGTCTTGGCACAATTGAGCCCTTTCCTTAGACACAAAGATAGCAAATGGCTGTGTCTTAGATCATTTATTGTAAACTCAGGTACTCCAATTTTTATTATTGTTATGCTTAATTAGAGCTAACAATTTCCTACATGACATGAATAAAATCATGTTATGGGCTGGCATATCTAACTCGTTTAAAACGGATTTTGTGTGGGTTGATATATTTAACTTGCTCGAGCTGCCTACCTATATAAAGTAACAAGTTGATCCACTAACCTGTTTATGACCCGTGTAACTCATTTTCTACAACGCAACAATTTACTACTTGATTATTATCCCACAATCCACCAACCAGTTTGACATTTACACAGATAACAAAATAAATGGATCGCGTTTGGATTACACGATTTTAAGTGTGTGCGGGTTAGGATTAACATTTTTTATACAGATAAAAATACGGGTTATGTTCGAACGGGTTAACCCACAACCTGTCAATCAGACATGACTGACATCCCTAAATTATTGACTACAATACCATATGTACAATTGTTTATGCATGTACGCAGGGGCAAACCAAGTGTTGTATCATTGCCATTAATTCTGAACTTTTTATTTGTTTTCTGTATATTATACTTGTGATTTAAATTTTATCATACGAAGAATATATATTCTAATCGTATATACATTGAAAATACCTTATATATACTAGAATTTTTAATGAATTCACATTTTTTATGTATTACTTCATAGCGAAGGGGGGTGTGCTTTTAAGTGTTTATGATTTTTTATGTATTTAGATATAGACAACTATTCGTACCATTATCTAATATTTGTAAATATTGTTTTCAATCAGGAATTGTGGAATTTTTCTTCATTGATACACCACCATTTCAAGATAAATATTTCACGAAAGAAGAGGAAGAAGAGCATAAATATGATTGGAGAGGCGTGCTTCCTAGGGAAGAATATCTATCAACTGTTTTAAAGGTATGAACACTATTTCAATTTCGATCAATCAGAAATTACAACTATTATTATCATTTTTATTGTTATTATTATTATTATTATTATCATTTTAAGAAAGTAATCTTTTGAAACTAAATGAGACCTCATAACTCAAGAAAACAAGAAAATCAGCAAATGTAACTCCATTAGAAAATATAGGCCCATTTGCGGATCATATTTGGGCCTTTTTGTAAATTGGGTTAGAAGTCCAATGCCGAAAGTAAAATGAATCCATCAACTAACATATTATGGGCTTCGTGCCAAAATTTTGAATCAGGTAAGCCCATTAACTCGATTTAAATTTTTGCATTTTTTATTTATTTATTTATAACACTGCTACAAAATAATTATTCGAATAATAGCTGAATTATAACTAGGCAATTAATTAATAACCTAAAAACCTATATTTGACTATGAATGGGATCAATGCATCTATTTCTTTAACTATTGGGATTTTGTTGTACGTATAGGAAATTGAAATGGCCCTCGAAGAATCAAGTGCCACATGGAAAATCGTGATTGGCCACCATCCGATTTTCAGTGCCGGTTCTCATGGAAACACTCAAGAGCTTATCGATCAACTTTTACCTATCCTCGAGGTATATATAATCGCTCTATTCCATTAATACATGTGTATGTACACATATATGTGTATGTGTTTGCGTATTTATAATGTATACATATACGTATATACATATGTTTATATATTATATTTAATGCTAACTATTATTAGTGAATTTTTTGAAGGCAAAGGAAGTAGATCTTTACATAAATGGGCATGATCACTGCTTACAACACATTAGTAGTGAAAACAGGTAACTACTAAGGAGCATTTTCTTCTTTTTACTCCCCTTAAAGCTGAAAGAAGAGACATTTAATGATAATGCTATTAACTTTCATGTGCAGTCAACTTCAATTTCTTACGAGCGGAGGCGGGTCAAAGGCATGGCGAGGCGAGGTCAACCAATGGAACCCAAAGGAAATGAAGTTCTATTACGATGGTCAAGGTTTCATGACACTTCGAGTAACCGAAAGTGAAATCAGTGTGGCTTTCTATGATGTGTTTGGTAAGATTGTGCATAGCTGGAGTAACTCCAAGCATACATACACAGACTTGTAAGATAGTGAAGAATATATTGCTAGAAGGTTACTTGATAATTTCTTTAAGTGGTTATAATAGAACGACGGTGCTATTGTATAACTAATGGACTTAGGTTACATATACGAATAAAAAACGAAAAGCTTGATTATAGTAAAGTTATTATCATCATCATATTGTTTTCCTGCACCATATTCCTTTTATACAACATAATTAACCGGTTTAGGAGGGTCTATGAACATATTACACTCAGGTCTTTTAAAATATATTTGACGACCATCAAAGAAATAGTTATATTAATAGAAATAACATCACAAGTTTGAGAATAACCCTGGGTTTCTTTCTTGACTCTTTTGTGAAATTATTTTAGTATGTGATAGGTGTTTGGTGATCGATTTCAAGTTTGAAACCAAACTAGAAAGAGGCAATACCTAATGGAACAATGTATCAGAAGAATTCTCAATTAACTATTTTGGTCTTTTGCAAATCAACCAATTTCTTTTTATAGTGACACAAAAAGAAGGCATTTATACAATTAATTATAAGAATCAATATTTATAATTGCATCGCCAACGGTTTTGCTATGATCTCTGAAAACTAGTTGTATTAACGACTTAACGTATACAAACATAGTCCATCTAGTTTAGTCACTCAATGTGCTGCTACGTATGAAATAATTAGCAAAAACTGTAGTAAGAACCGATAGAGAGAACAAGTTAAAGCACAAGCAAGCTTACACGAGCATAATGAATGATATATGAGTTTATTTTTTCAAGTTATTTATACAAAAGTATACAAAGCTATCACGAAAAATGTGATTATACCAATAACCTATAAAAGGGAGAACTCGATTGAGTGTGAAATAATCAAAGAATCATTAACTTAGATTTTAAAAAAATTATGAAATCCATGAAAATTCGACACTCTTCTAGCTTTTGGGGTAATTTGGTTTTACCGGACTTATTTGGCATGTTTGTATTTTCAGAAAAAAGAGAATTTTACCAACTTAACAATTTAATGATATAACTTGATTAACGTTCTAATAAAAAGAACTAATCACAAACGTAAAAGAGTTGCAACTTTACATAATTTTTTCATTATGAAAGCTAATAAATGGAAAAATGATGTGAGAAAAATTCAATAAGAACAATAATTCATGACAAACATATGAATTGGACTAAAGTAGACCTATCACTGTTTATTTAGGTAACAAATTCATGAATATTTGAATTTGAAGTATGAGTAAAAAGCAATTATGATTACAAGTCTATTTTTCTAAAATAAAACAACTTTCCTAACTTGTGGCTAAAGGAAGTTATGCATCGTTTAGTCTAGATCAAGGGTGATTACACTAGATCGTTATGTGTAACAATTGTTATGTGGCAAACGAAAAGGGAGATACAAGACAAGTTAGATACGAGCGATCAAAGTAAACTTCGGATAAATTCACGCACAAGACATTCCTTCTAAAAAATTAGGTATTCATCATTACTAACAATGTACAATGGTTACATAATCTTTAAAGATTACATGATATCATTAAAACCATCCATCGATTATTAATTCTGACGAGTCCGGTCCACAAGTTTATTAGCAACAACACAATTACTAAAACTTCAAAACATTTCCTAATTTCAATCTTGTAAATCTTGTTACATAAGGGCGTTGGTGTGGATTTATATTCAGATCAATGAGAAGTTTTAGATTCTCAAAATATAAAGTAAAAAATAAACCAAATGAAATCTTTAGGGGTGAGTTTGTAACTCATCCAAAACAGAAAAGTTTCATCTGCGCGTATAAATAACACCAAACAGGGTTGATAAAACGAATGAAGAGAAATAGGGCCGACGCTGTAATTATCACCGGAGAGTTAATTCCAGATTTCTCTACAACAATCACCCGAATTGCATCTTTTAATTCGATCGTCGAGCTTCAATTCCGATTTCCCCCATGTAATCTCATCGATCAACTGAGAAAAACTAAGCAGATTGATTCCGGAAGTTTCGAACGGACGATTATTAGGGTTATTGTGAGTTTCTCTTTCGATTGAACTATTTTGTTCGTTTTTTTTCGCAATTTAATCCGATCTTATACGTAAGTTGTTCAAATTTCATGGTTGTATTGAAATTTCGTTGATCTGATGAGAGCTATTAATTGGGAATTTAACATCTTGCATTGCGATATTCGTAAGAAAGTTCATCTACGAACTTTTTTTTTTTTTTTTTGCTTTTAGTTCGATTTGGGGTTTCTCTCTGCAGTTTTGGGATTGCGATTTTGTTGGTGATGCGGGTTTTATCTGCAAGCTATTAATTTGATTTCGCCTAATTTTAGCACTTTAACATAGTTTTGATAAATGTATGCCCTAACTTTATGCAGTGTGTAGATTAAACGTCTCTATCTTGTTTAAGTGAAGGCTGGGAGCCTGGGAGGCATTTGGAGATTGAGGATATAATAGCACAATGGCAGAATATGATTTAGATGTAAGCAACTTGGGAATTCATCTTCCCTTTTCTGTCTCGTATTTGGGGTTTTTTATATATAAGTTTACATTGTTGTTTATGGTTACATTCATATAGGAGTATGAAGATTATGAAGATGAAGGTGGTGAATACGCGGAGGAGGGTGAAGAATATGAAGAAGAAGAGGAAGAGGATCGGTTGCCTACACAGGAAGAGTTGGATTACCTTGAACTGAGGCAAAAGTTGAAGGAAAGTATTAGAAAGAAGATGAAGAAGGACCCAAGTTCTGACCTTGCCAGTTCACGCGAGAAAAAGAGTAAAATGCCCTATGACAAGTTAGTTCCATCCCCTTTTAACTATTAATCTGGATACACATGTATATCCTTAACTATTGTTTTGTTTTTATAACTTTACACATTGACAAATTCTTCTTGGTGGTAAGTTTGATTGAATTACACATCCTTAGCATACGAGAACTTTATTTTCTTGCATGGTAGTAGTGATGTATACTTTTTATGTCTCATTCGCTTAGGATGTACAGTTTACTCCTTAAAAAGAGCATTTAGATTTATATTGGTTATTTAAAGGTTTAAATGTTAATACTGTTGTTGTCGTTGGAATATATCGTGAGTTGTAGACTTTTGAGTCTAATCATGTGAAGTGTTGCAGCTTTGGATCCTTTTTTGGGCCTTCACAACCAGTTATTGCACAAAGAGTGATTCAAGAAAGCAAATCATTGTTGGAGAATCCGCATTTGGCCGAAAGGATTACAAAAGCGAAGAATGTTGTATGTACCAGACTACCATCCCTCCTTTTTCTTCTCAAACCTGAAGTGTTTAATTTTATGCAAACAGCTACAAAATTTGAAGCTTTTGCTCTTATATGAAGTGTTCAATTTAGAGAAGAGATGTGAGAACTGTTAGTCCTTCTTGAGATTAAACACATATACTGCTTTGAGGATTAAGCTTTTGATTGTTTTCTACAATGTAAAGTCATTGATCTCTGTGATGAGCATTATATAGTAATGTAGTATCATCTCAATTTACATATGTTGAGGCGTAACATGTATTCCTTCCCATCGTTTATGGTTTATAAGTGTTACACGTGATAATGACTACAGAAAAACATATTTCAATATATATATTATACAAAGCTTTACAATTATCATTCAGGGAATAACCTGAATTTATTTATAATTGGTTTTATTATCACCTTATATTGCGTGTCAAAATTTATATTTCTTTACTGGCTTCTGTAGCAAAATAATGGCAGTTCTTCAACTCCAGCGGTATCTAGGCCTCGACCCAATGGGCAGCAGCCTCGGAAAGTAGACAATTCAGTAAGATTTAGTTTCTTTTTGCTAAGACATTTATTTATTGTTAACCTTCATATTTTCATAATTATCTTTTCCAATTTTTTAGGCGAAACCTAAAGCAAAAATTCAGATGCTTAAGAACACTAGGGATTACTCATTTTTATTATCCGATGACGCTGAACTTCCAATTCCTCCCAAGAATCCTCCTAAAAGTGTCCCCACTCCTAAACCTGGTATGTTGCTCTATATAAGTTTTTTTATTCTTGCATAAAATAAAAAAAATCATACATACTTATATGAGCTTTTGATATGATGAAGAGGTGCATCTGTCACAAAGACAACCGAACAATAGTGGTAGAAAAGCAATTAACGTTCATCGTGAAGAGAGGAAACCCTTACCTACATCCAGTCAAATGCGACCAAAATCCGGCCAACAAACTCAAAGACCAGGTACTGCCAGTAAGTTGACTTCAACATCAGTAGATTCTAGAAGACAAGTTGGTAGAAATGAAGGAAGTGGGCCAGGTCGGCCTTCAGGACAGAAACCCGTACGCTCAAAAATGCCACCAGTGGTCAACAAGTCAAAGGCGATCCCTCCACCAGTTTCTAGAGGTTCCATACCTACTGGGCACAAACCTCAACCCTCAAGACCACCGCCACCACCACTTCACAAGAAACCCTTGGATCCCAAAAGGGATGATAGGGAGTCTACAAAGGGAAACATCATCAGAAAGCCTGTTCTCTCTTCTAAGCCTCAGGTAGGCCTATTTGATCCACACTCTAAGAACACAGAACCCAAATTGACCCATTTATAAACTGGATTGACATTGTTTGACTTGATTGTAATTTGTAAACTGGACAGATAAAGCAACAGTCATCTAGACCACCAGCTAGACCGGCGGCTACTTCTCAACAACGGGAAAGGTTGCAGAAAAGACCAGCTCGACCATTTGATGATGAGGATGATGATGAAAAAGCCATCAGTATGATCAGAAACATGTTCAGGTAGACTACCTTCTATTATCTGATAACTATTTTGAGAATGAAATTTGTAAAATTTCGAGTCTTGGTTCCAGAATAGGTTCTAAGATTATTTTTTTGATAGATCTCTCACTTTGACTGTTAGGTGTTCCTTTATTTTCTTGAAACCAAGTATGGATTTCTATTTTCTTTTATAAACTTACCATGCTGATTGACTGTTTATTTTATGCACAGATATAATCCCAACAGATACCGAGGTGTTAGTGATGACGATGATAGTGACATGGAGGCTGGCTTTGATGACATTATGATGGAGGAGAAACGCAGGTCAGTAATTTAGTATTTATACGTAGAATACTTTTAAAATGAAGAAAAATCAGCCTTTTTGGGTCAACCCAATTCAACCTGCCACTTTTGACCTGTAACCCCAAACATTCATTTTGTCACATTTATGTTTAAACAACACAGCTTCCTACAGATTTGCTATTATTTAATTACAATTAGAGGAATTTGCGACAGATTTGTGTTTTACTTTGTCTGATTGAAGTTTAATTTGTGATTTAGCGCTAGGATTGCTGCTAAGGAAGATGAAGAAGAATTCAAGAGAATACAAGAAGAAGAACGGATGGAACGGATGGAACGGATGAGAAGGGAAGCTAAGAAACGGAAGCTTAACCAACGATAACATCGGTGTAATAATAGCTAGCTAGGGAACAAGGTCCTTTGCCAGCATTGGTGGGACCCAAATTGGTCCTGTGTTTATTCATGAAGACAACCAACCGTTTTAGTGTGTTAACTGTTATCAGATAGGACCTTCTTTTGATTTCTTTCAGCTACCATCAGTTTGGATTTTGCCAAAACCATAAGTTAGTTGAGATTATGGTGTTTTTATCATAATTTTACAGTATACAATCATAGTTGCTATTCTAGAAACGTTTTGTAACTTTTTTTTTATTTAACAAAAACAAACGACATTTACCGCCACGAGCACCGCCACCAGCAACCATACTGTGGGTGGCTGCACCATCCCTGACAACTATAATAATCCCCTCCCTTGCATGCGCCAATTCTTGACAACATTCACCCCCAAAGACAAGAGGAGTACAAAGAGGATAATTTCTCAAATCACTTCTGGTTCCAATCTGTGGTTCGATTTTGGTCAACGGAAGTTTGTTTTCGTTTTCAAATTGTATCAAGCGGAAAACCTTTGGTTCTAGTTTTTTGGTTTTAATTGGTTTCAAATGAGGGGTGCTCAAACCTGATCTCAAATCGGTAGGTTGATTGGTTTCTAAGCTGTATTTAGGCAAACCGGCTGGTTTCTTAGTGGGGTTAGTTTCGTGTTACAAACCAGTTCTTATTTCAAAATAAGGTTTTTTTCACCACTCTCAATTAATTGGAATGTAAATCTTTGTCGAGTCTATAGATTTTAGGTTAACATGTGTTGAATTCATGAACTTGATTACACCTCTAATATTTATTCGTATTGAATACATAAGCTCTACAGCTCTGGCTTAGATACTCTCATATAATTTATATGTCTAAACTAATCAAATATATTGACATGTTTTCAATGTGAAGGGGTCGAACGAGTTGTAAAAGAGTTGGCAAGTTTTTATAAAATATATGTTTCTCTTTCTTATTTTAATTTTAAATAAATAGATAAATTCACATCTTTACTTAAACGAGTAAAACACAAAAAAGTGATTAACTCTAAACACGATAAATTAATTTAGATTGGTTACTTAAAATATCAAATAGAGAGAGTTTGGTATTACAACCTAAGGGGGTGGTTGGATAAGTTTTTCAAACAACTTATTAACTTATTAATTTTTTCATTAAGGTAATAAGTTGTATGAACTAACTTATTAACTTATTTTACTTACAATCATCATGTTATTAAACTTTTAACTTTTTTAAAATAAGTTAATAAGTTGTTTTGAGAAGTTAGACACCTCTTAACAAATAAAGCAACGCATTAATTGAATAATTTCTAAAGAGTTTATATTATTTTTCTAATTTCTAAAGTGCCCTAATTTCCATCGAAGAGAGCTTCGATCTGCCATTGCAACGCAAGGTTATCTCTCTTTTTGAGTTATTTCTAACGAACGCATGCAATTGTTCTTTTTCTTTGTGTAGCTTGATTCTCCAATGACCATATAATCACAGATAAACAGTTACGGTGCACCCTAATTGAGTTTTTATTGCACAGTATCTTGCTTCTGAAACTTTGTTTTGTTCTTGTTTACATTGATCAAAATGCTTATCTTTTTTTTATTTTTCTTAAATACTTTAGTATTTGTGAGCATACCTGATCGGAGATTTCACCAGATTGTATACGTTGATTGATTATTTGATGCTGTATCTGTTTTTGCCTTTATGAATTTCTTCGTATTGATTGGAAGTAGAATATCATGTTTTGATAGTACTCATGACTGATTATACTCTGTTCTCAGCTAGCATTTTTGTGTTTATTCTTAGCAATCATTTTTGTGAATCCATTTATGGTAAGATCACCTTGTTATTTGATGCCCTAGCTGGTTAGAAGCATAAGTATTAGAATGACAAGAGCAATAAAAGTAACAAGTTATTGAGAAACTTTGGTTAACCCTTTTGTGTACTGGGATTAAGATTTTATTAATTTGTATAGAGTTAAGACAGTTTCACATTCATTTCCAACTTAGGAATCCCCTTAAAACCTTATCAAATTTTCATGAGAAACCAAATGATCACTTTGCCCTCACCCTTATGGGTAACAGTGCATACTTTCTGGCAGTTTCGAAAGGTGAACACACTTTATAATATGTTGTGATGAGTTTTTGAATTCCCTTGTATCATCATATGACTAGAAATCGGTGAGCTGGAAGTAGTCATCTTCCAGATGGACACAATTTAATCAATACTTGTAACCTGTATACGTAATGGATTTTTTAGTTATACTTAGATGCTAACTTTAGCAAAGACATGACAACTTACTCATTGTCGTTTTGTTTAGAGATGACCAAAATGTTACGCTGATATCAGTTGTTCTTTTCAATCCATCAACTTGATAAATTTAGAAGACATAAGACATAAAAAGAAGAAGGGGATAATGGGAATGAACAAAGTCAACCTTTTGTTATCTCTTTAAGTTTACAATGATAGATTTGAATCAGCTGACGGATACTATATTGTTAATTAACATAACAGGATTAATGAGATTCAACTCCTTAAGTTTCACTGAGAAAGTGAGAACCTAACTGACAATAATATAAGCCACTTTTCACTCTCAACATTCTGTTGTCTCAATTTATTCTTCTCATATTCTTCTTTAAGTGTGACGTAATTCCTAGATGCACACTAAGTTGTTCAGATAGAAACTAGAGAGAAAGCTGTTAAAGCCATTTTCTTTTCTGGAAGTCACATGTTATGCTTAGTCTACAACTCACTTATAAAGATACCCTTTTGTTACAATAGGCATGTTTTTGGCCTTTAAAGTCTTCCAAGAATTCTTAAGAAACACAATTTTAACTTATATCTTTGTTTCTTCCCTACATCATTTGTAGAGCTAATACAGTTTGGTTTTTCTGTTTTAAATAATCTTTGGTTAAAATATTGATAATGCAAACACCGACACATGTGATATGTTTATTTTTAGGCTTCTAGCACATATGACGTAAATTATTCTAGAAATGGCTTGTGGTTAACATAGTGTTTCAAATACCAAGATATTCACATGCATGGAAAGTAGACTGGTGTTATTCCTCAGAGACATGGATGATTAGAATTTGATTTGCATAAACAATTCATCCCTTAAAACTTCTCTCACTAGCTGCTATAGATCTGTTTTTAAATATTGCTGCAGTTTCAGAATATTTCATGTTGTAGAAGATGTGTTCTAAAAATTGAAAATCTAACTTTGTTGCTGGATTATACAAAAGATGGTGGCTTTTACATTGCCTCAGAACTCTTCACTTCACGTAAGATCTTCATTGGTGCCTCAGAAAACCCAGCATCTCAACAGGGCCCCACATTTCACTCCTGTAAATGATGTTAACCTACATGCTATGCAGTCAAAGGAAACCAGAGTTTTTCCAAGAATATGTCACGCCATTTCTGAAAATGAATCTTCAAACACACGAGGTGTCTTGTCCAAAAGTTACAATCCCATAATTGTTATCGACAATTATGACAGCTTCACTTATAACCTTTGCCAGGTTCTCCTCTCTTTACTCATGTAAACTCACTCACTCATAACATTAGGAAGTTTATAGAGATGAGTACCAGGATGGTGAATTGAACATGCTTGTATCTCTTGTCATGCATTAGTTGATACTGATTACACATTACATAAAGTATCACTTCTTTCCACAAATGGTTGATTTCTATTACCTCTTACTAACGCCACTTTATAATCAGTATATGGGAGAGCTGGGCTGCAACTTTGAGGTTTACCGGAATGATGAGCTTACCGTTGATGAACTGAAAGAGTAATTATTCTCATACCTTAACTAAATTTGAATCAATGTTTATTGGTTTGTTAAGTTTTTCTTCTTCTTTTGCCTCTTCCATTATATTTTTAAATGGATATTAGCCAACTGATGCTGAGTATATAATATTTTGTTTTATAGGAAAAATCCAAGAGGAATTCTTATATCACCTGGACCTGGTAAGATCATGGCCAATCGTGCTACTAATATTTAACCTTAATTATATCAGTCCGCTGCGTATCATACACTTCTCTTTTCACAGGTGCACCACAAGATTCAGGAATATCATTACAAACAGTACTAGAACTTGGACCATATGTACCTTTATTTGGTGTATGCATGGGATTACAGTGCATTGGTGAAGCTTTTGGAGGTGATTTTTGACATTATATCTATGATTTTGTTTCTTGTCATTCAGTACATGTAATGATATTGCTAGTTTTACTTCAGTCACTGACCGGTAATAGCTAAAAATATATAGTTGATAAAAGGAAAAAACAAAATTAGGCACCTCAGATTTTCTCAGCTTTTTTTGTCTTCTGAGAACGACAAATAGAGCATATGATGTACCGTGTCACCTAAGTGGTTGCTATGTGAATCCACATTGAATGTTCATGTAATTGTAGATTTTTATCGCCCATGGGATTACATATTTTTATCTCCATCAACTTTTTTCTTTTTCCTTTTGCTTTTCTTGAGTTCTGGATGAAAAATGACCCGGTCTTCAGTATGATTCTTCATCTGCAAGATACTTTGTGTGATTTTTACTGTTATTTTGTATTTATATTTTATTTTCTGTTTGTTACTAACAAGTTAAGATACATTTGTAGGGAAAATTGTGAGGTCTCCTTTTGGTGTTATGCATGGAAAAAGTTCATTGGTTTATCATAACGAGGGTCTGTTCCCCAGTTTATTTGCAGGCATATCAAAGTATGTTCAGTCAGTTCTAAAATTAATCTGGATTGATCTTTTGATTATATTTAAAGTTTTTTTTAGCCTATAATTAGTCGAAATCATGGAACTTAACTCCACTTCAACCTTCATGTTGATATAGAAAGCAAAAGATGGCTTTGGATAATTTTCGTCTAGTCAAGCCAAAACACTTGTTATCCAAAATTCTGATTTTTTAAATGATAAATAAGTCGGTCGAAGATATAATACTATTTCAATACTTATATAATGAGTAATTAACTGTTTATATTTTGAAAAGCTTGGGACCTTCATTCCTTTCACATTTTAAAACACATAAACCGAATCGACCATTACAAGTAAATAAGTTGTAATTATGGCTGCAACCGTGCATAATCTTTTTTTTTCTTTTGCATTTCCTTCGTAGCCCGTTTACTGTTGGTAGATATCATAGCCTTGTGATTGAGAAAGAAAGCTTCCCCAGTGATGCACTTGAAATCACAGCATGGACCGAGGATGGACTCATTATGGCTGCTCGTCACAAGGCGTATCCCCATTTGCAGGTACTGTCCATACAATTTTCATAATCTATGTACTAAATCTTTCCAATCTGTTAACTATGCAACTGAAACAATAAATTAGTATTTGACCGAACATGCTATTAAGGAACTTTTCTTAAAAAACTAGTTATTATTATTAATATTATCATAAAATTGTTATAGTGTGTCATCTTGTCTCACAGGGTGTGCAGTTCCATCCAGAGAGCATTATAACCGCCGAAGGAAAGACAATTGTAGCAAACTTTATCAAATTGATCGAAAACAAGGAAGCTGTTTCTGAAAACTAAAATGACATTCATCCCTCTCTTCGGTAATCGAGCAAGATCTTTGATAAGGATCCTACAGGTCAGGTCAGCCCAGATGGCCCTGTGGGCAGATCCATTGAGCTTTCAGTCCAGCTTTGACCCATTCATCCTCTGTCAAAACAGTTTCGCTTGCAGGCTTAGCGAGAGGAGTTGTGGGCAGGTTAGTAACTGCCCAATTAGTAGTATATTTAGCTGTGTGTTCCTTTTGTTTTTGATGTGGAGTATTTGTTTGATTATCAGTGTTTTGTTTTGGAGACTCGCCCCTCTCGAAACGGGCCAACTATTATACTTGTTTTTCAGTGAATTCAATCTGCAATTTTTGGTACTTAACATTTAACAACCTTCTTCCGTGCAGCATTTGGTTTCAACATTATGATCTTCAAAGCATAGTTCAATGCTTCATTTCACAAAACACATGACCCTAAATTTAACAACTACGGTTCCAATGTAAGTATGTAACAAAATTCTTATTCATCCAACACAAAATCAAATCAAATACACATTTCAACTGTTTCAAGATTTCAAGAATCCACATAAAGTTTCAACCTTTTAAACACATAACAACTCCTCACTTACTCTTCACACTAACTCCATCTTTTCCGGCGATGATAACCGCGGTGGTCATATCCAAAAACAACCCATGCTCCACCACCCCTTCAAACGCCGATATCTCTTTTCCGGCAGCCCACGCATCCTTGATCGGAGTCTTGAAATACAAATCCACAATGTAATTCATGTTATCAGTCACATAAGGCTTTCCATCATCACCCAACCTCAACTTGGCATCACAACCTTCTTGTTTAAACAACTCTTGAAGCCTGATGAGATTATACTTCCAACAAAACTGCACAACTTCCACAGGCATTGCTAACCCACTTCCACCTAAACCAGACACAAGCTTCGAGTCATCAACCACCACAACAAACTTATCCGATGCCGCCTCCACCATCTTCTCACGGAGGAGGGCTCCGCCGCGGCCTTTGACCAGATTGAGATCAGGGTCAACTTCGTCGGCGCCGTCGATGGCGAGGTCGAGCTTGGGGTGATCGTCGAGGACTGATAAAGGGATCCCGAGGGAGGCGGCTTGTTCTTGGGTCCGTTTTGAAGTGGGTATGCCGACGATGTCTTTGAGGTCGCCGGCGGCGAGGAGTTCGCCGATCTTGGAGACGACGAAGGCGGCGGTGGAGCCGGTCCCGAGGCCGAGGACCATGCCGGACTTGACGTACTCGACGGCCTTATCGGCTGCGAGTTTCTTGAGGTCGTCTTGGGTTAAGGGTTGGACGGGGGATGGGGCGGAGAAGGCTTTGATGGTGAGGTGTCGAGGGGTGGTGGAGGGAAGGCGAGTGGTGGTGATGGTGGTGGTGACGACGGCATTGTGGTGGCAGTGGTGGCGAAGGGTGGAGGAGAACGGTGGTCGGGAGAGGAGGGATAGGGAAGACATGGTGGTAGGTGGGTGTGGTGTTGGGTCACTGAGAAATGGATTTGTTTATCCGATGATGAATCACAGATTCAGTGTGTGGGTTTAAAGGAAGCCTTTTTGAGTTTTTGTCCACTTTGGTTTTAACTTTAAGAAATCAATTTTCAATCTGACATCCGAAGTTTTTTAATTTATGATTTTGACCACACTTAGAGTTTGGTTAGGTTTTATGTTGCTGGTTCTCTTTGAGCGATTGGAGTTTCTACTGGAGAGTTGAAATTGCTGTTGATCGATTATGAGAGTTTCTACTGATGCTGATGTTGCTGATGTGTTGTTAAGACTTAAGATCGGTCTTACAATTAGTTTAGATTTGAAATGTGCATAGATAAAGCCCTAGATGATCGAGCAACGAGTGAACTTCTGAAATTGGTTTGATTTGAGTTTGTGATGTTGAAAATAAGAATGCAACAATTCTTTGTACCACCAAATGAGATGTACCAAGGTTTATTCCACTGGACAAGTGCTAAGGAACTGTTGGATTGCTTGTATGAGAGAAGGCGCACCTGATGTACTTGAAAACAAATGTAAGATATTAGTACAATAGTAAGAGATGTTTGCTTACAACAATGGTGAGACCCTTAACATGTTGAAAGGTTTTTCTCCTTATTAGTGAACTTAAAAGTTGTGACCAAAACTTATAGGAATTAAAAAACTGTTAAACAAGTTCTTAAGGTCATTACCAAGCCATTGGAAGGTATACCACATGTATTAGGAAGCCATCTGACTTCAAGAAGTGGACTCTCTCACAAGTCCATGAAGAACTCAAAATCTTTGAGCAAGAAATTAATCAGGACAAGAAAATTGGTCATGGGATTAAGCTTGTAGATAAGTACACTTACGGTGGTGGAGCCTTAGTGAACACAATTATCATATTCTGCTCAATACTTTGCACCAAATACAAGTAGCCTTCCTTTTCTTATATCTATGTATTTTGCACATAGAACATTTACAAAAGTCAAATGTATGACAACAGATTTACAGTATGTTTCAGAGTAATACTTCTTTTCAGTGAGCATACACATACTGGCATACCTTAAACTGTAAATTGAAGTATCAGGAGAACATAGAGACAGTATTATACTCCGTTAACATCTTGGTAACATCTTTGGAATCACCTTTTTAAGAATTTTATCAGCATTTTTAATCACTAATTGGATGCTTTCTGAAACATGCTGCCATGATTGCAGCATGTTATTCGATTAAAGTTGAAATGACCCTATCTTGTCTAGTAAATAACTACTCTACTGTTATGGTATATCATATATGAGATCTACAACACCTTTTTCACTATTTCTTGGGTCATCTTCTTTAAGATATCAACATTTATTAACAGAAATCTGCAGTCTCACTGTTTTACTTCACTTGTAATTTAACTTCTGATAATAGTTTTCTTTTTTAAACATACTCTATATCCTGCAATTGGCTGATTCCTAATGAAGGATATGGTCTCAAGTCTCAAGCTGTCACTTTGTTCTTGCATGAAACTTTTTCAGGGAAACCTTGTAAAACTGATACTTCAAGCGAAGAATCGATGCTATTGATTCTAAGAAAGTATAAGGAATCAAAGATTTATTCCCAAAAAGATGTATATATCAAGTCATATATGATCAAATGCAAGGCTACAATGTTGATGAAAGTTTTTATTTTTAGTTATATCTTTTTTCTTTTCTGAAGATTAGACATGTTGGGCCCTTGTTTAACCAGAAGGGTGTCCTAGAATATATTTCCTTTAGCTGGATTAAGTTCCCTTGATGTAGAAGCTTTTTCAAAAGCATGTACAGCTCTCCCTTGATACCAAACCTATGGTATCAAGCAAACTTTACACAGTTATGTTCTTTTTTTGACTATTTATTCAGAATACCTAAAGAAAATTGTATAATAACTTAAACGAAGTGACCCGAAACACCCACTGATCTCTATCTGCAATGGACTACGCCATTCCCCGAGAGGCCTACTGGAGAATGGGCTCAAGGATAACCGTTTCTGCACACGTGTTTGGTATCTTGGCTAACATCCTTATGCTTATTTGGTTGTTACACTACCGTGAAGGACTTGACCTTGATTCCTCAAATCCATATCGTGTATTCAATGTAAATCAGTTACCCTCATTCATGTTAATCATGCTTTAGCAAACATTCAAGTTTTTCATGAAAATGATCATATATTCATATCCCATTTTGCAGGTTCACCCTTTCCTTATGTTCTTTGGTTTTATCTTTCTCATGGGTGAAGGTAAGTTATTTTTTTTCTTAAATTACATATTTAAATTGAAATGTTATAACTATAATTATGCAAATATTCACCTGTTATTGGAACAGCGATGATGGCATATAAGACGGTAGCAGCAGAGTGGCAAATCCGGAAGTATGTACACATGTTCTTGAACCTTTCGGCTCTTGTTTTGGGCATTGTAGGGATTCATGCAACATTCAAGTTCCATGATAAGATGAACATACTAGATATGTATAGCTTGCATTCATGGATTGGCATAGGCACTTTCTGCATCTTCATCTTGCAGGTAATTACAAGTTTTATAGCTAAAAATATTGTATGTCACGTTTAACTAGAAAAGTTTAAGGACTAAATGTTCAAGTCTGTTTATGAAGATAATGTTGGTAAACATCTTCTTGTGATTATGTGCAGTGGTTATTCGGGTTCAGTTTGTTTGTATTTCCAAGAGCATCGGCTGTGACAAGAGCGAGGCTATCACACTGGCATGTGTTGGGAGGACGAACATTGTTATACATGGCGATATGTGCGGCGCTAACTGGAGTGATGCAAAAATTTACATTCATGCAACTTACAAATAACAGAGAAAGTTATTTGATCAACTTTCTTGCTTTGGCAATCCTTTTGTTTGGTATCACAGTTGATCTTTCGGTCTCTCTTGGTCGTTACACTTCACATAATTAAATGGTGTGATCTTTACTTTTTCATTTGATTTTCTAATATGTTTAAAATACTTATATAATTTGTATGTGTAAGAAGAATTTATTGGTTGGTTGGTTTTGTGTTACTAATTGACTGTCGTTGTTGCTTAATATTTGCAAACTTTGAACGACAAAATCTCCTATAAACTCTTGTTTGCCTCCGAAGAGGCTCGAACCCCCGCCTTAGCTGGGTGCATACACGATGGGTGCCACTAACATCTTTTGGAAAAGTATGTAACATAAATCATTTCTAGTTTCTTTCTAATTTATTTCACTTACTTTTTTAAATAAAAACATGAGAACACAATGTAAACGTTTCTACTTGATACAAGCTAGCTAGCACATGTATGAACATATGCTTTGACTAGTAATAAATATTTATAGAGATACAAGAGAGACTCTCACCATGAGGAACAACATGCCAGTCACGACCGTCTTTGGGCGTGGGGTAGTGTCCCTTTTGATTTTATATATATTTCACATATTTGCTATCAATTTGTAATCGTTCTTCGGAATGGAATTTTGCGACGGTATGATATTCCTATTTTAAAATTTTATAGCTTCACATTACAACGGTACCCAAATGACATAAATTTTTATTTCAATTATATTTTCATCTTTTTACGGCCGGTTTGCAACCGAGTTCTATAATTTAATTTTAATATTTATTTTTTTTTACTTTATAATCGCTTTACAAGCTAATGTAAACTATCAAACTCTGGTTGTTTTAGTTTTGCCCACTCATTTTGAGACTGTTCATATTCGGTCTCAAAAAGGTCATAAAATTTATGATAAATTTTTCAGGGTTGTAAGTACCATACAAACTAGCTTTAGAAAACTCGTGCAATACACGGGTTGAATAAATAAAATATTAATATAATAAAATTTATTAAAAATAAAATGATATTCCAAGATATGATATGAATAAAATTACGTATGAGTAATTACTATAAGTAATAAAACAGTGATCAACTTTTTTTTAACTTTGTTTTTAATTTTTTTTCAAAAAAAAATAACATTTTATTTTAAAAAAACTTATAAAAATATCATTTTTTAAAAAAATTTTATTATCATAACTCCTAAATTAAATTATTTTTGGTTTTTAAATAATTTACTCTTTAAATACACTAATTTTATAATATATCATTTTTTAAAAAAAGATTGATATTTTAGAAAAAAAATTATTTATAAACATTTGTTTATTTAGAAATAAAATTAACAAAAAATCTTTTTCTTAATTTATAAAAAAGTATTTTAATCTAAAAAATATTAAATAACATTATTAGTAATTAAGGTAATTATTTAATAGGAGAGAGGCGGGAAAATTTTGATGAGGAGAATTGTGGTGATGACACATGTCATACCAAATTACTCTTTTATTATAATAGGTGGATTATAAATACATCAATTTTGTATTTAATCACATATTATAATTACGCGCTATGTATATATATGCGTTAAGGTCACATTTTGTTTTTAAAATATGCTCATGAATTACACAAACAATATTATCGGCATTTACGCAAACAACATTTTATGAATGAATCGTTAATAAAATGGCGTTGTAAAACTAAGGGTTTAATCACGCATGTATTTTCCCTTGTTATTAAACATTAAAAAAATCTTTTTTTAACAAAATATAGCAAAGAGTATATAGTTTTTTTTACAATGAAAAAATATGTAAAAGTTACTTACATTGTTTTTAATATATTTTTCCAATAAAAAGAAAAAAAAGGTTTTTCCTTTTTTGTCGTTACTAACCATTTTTTGTCCTTTTCATATTTACGATCATGTAACTGTTTCATTCTTAACCTTAAAAAGAACAATGTTCCCATATGTTGTAAGCTTTACATGAAAACTATTTTTGTTTTTCATTCTTATAATATAATATAATCATTCGTTTGTTTTCCATCTTTTTTTAAAGGAGTAGATCAGCGGAAAGCCTCTTGGGGCTCCCTTTGGGAGACCCCGGACCGAATCCCAGCGGTTAAATTTCTGCCGCTCTAACGGGACCGGTCCCCTCTACCACCCCGGGCGGGAACCCCACTTTAGTGGGTAAACCCTCCCCCCTCAGAATCGAACCCATGACCTCTTTTGAGGCCAAACGCTCTATCCCTCATCGGGTGGCCAACTGAGCTATGCCCTTGTTTGTTTTCCATCTACACACCTAATGGTGGGGTTTATTTTATTTTATTTTATGTTTGTCCATGTTTGGTGATAAATAATGGTAGTTACTTTTTAACATAGGTTGATATCTTTTTCGTTTTACGATTAGGTTTTGTCAAGAACATAGAATTTTGATTTTATTAATCCCAAATCAAAGGTACAAGACCAAAATCAATCAAACAAAAAACTATGAATACTCCAAACAAGAAGAATA
>BJCN01345927.1:2671-17732 GCA_018326445.1 Flaveria brownii
TTTGCCGTGTCGGTAGCGGTGGCGCTTCCAGTTTCGATGGTTCGTTTGGCTTGCATATCTCAACCCACTAGGCTTATGGTCGTGCTCGCTATGGCGTCGGCGTCGGCGTCGATGTGGTCGCTTGCAGCACTGCGGCCCTTTATTGGTTGAGAGAAAGACGGTTTTGTGGTCTTGGCACTATGGTTGTCGCCGCCGCCAGCTAACGCCAGCTTGTCGCCCCAACTTCCCCTTCACCGATCGCGGTGCCAGCCGTTGTGGTGTGGGCCGCTTAGTTGCCCTTTATCGCCGTTTCAGAGGTTATTTGTGATGATGGCGGTCGGGGGCATGGCGATAGTGGCCGTCTCGCTGCTTTCTTTCCCCGATAATATCATTTTTCGTAGGTTTATAGGTTGAGACTTTTCGGATCTACTCGATTCAACTGTGGTTTATATCATTGCAATGGTTGCGGTGCCTATTGCCTCTGTGCCTCCTGTTCTGGTTGACTAGATCACCACCATCTTCTTGGGTGCACGAATGCGCATAAAGAACCCTGTGTTCATCTCCCATCATCACAATGATCCTTTCATTGGGGATTTGGGGACTTTAATTTCGCTTCTTTGCTCCGTACGCCCCCGTTGCTTTACACTAATTGAACATGGGTTTGCTTTGGAATCGATTGAAATTAGTGTTTGTTGATCTTTCGTTAATCTTTGAATGTGGGGCTGATATTCTACTTGGTGTGAATCCGCTCGGTAGAATTTAATGTCCATATGATTGATGTGAATTGTTTTTGGGTTTGATTTTGTTGTAAAGTTGGGTTCTTTGGTGTTCTTGTGTAGTTTGATTTTGGATTTGGGTGCAGGAACCTTCAATTAAGAGAGTTGATTGTACTGCTATTTTAGCATCATGATGTTATTTTTGTTTGTAATTTGTGTAGCTATTTAGTTGCTTATGAAGCTTTGCCTTTGTTTGAAGATCATTATCTTTGCTTTCAACCATTGTGGCATTATTACATTTTGCTAGGTTTATTATACTAAGATGCAACTTGATTTCATCTTTGGCGGTGCATGTTTCGGTGCTCATAAGTCGGTCATGATGATCACCCGTCGTCTGAGACCTCTGTCTTTTTGTTTCTGGTTTATTGATGATGGTATTGCTATGATGACTGGTAAAAATGGTTGTTTGGCGTGGCATAATCAGTGAGGGCATGTGTGGTATTCTGCATTTGCAACCTGTTTTTGCAGCCATTATAACCCAATTCCTAGATCTGAGCTTAAATGTTCTTATTTTTCAAATAATATGATTTCTAATCGTTTTATACGATTTTAATTTGGTTTGTTTTATGAGTTTTGAGGTAAATTATATTTGTTTAACCATCATGCACCTTTGGCTAACTTTGTGTTTTAAAACAAATAAAAACTCCGTAAAAAAATTTTGTGATGGCAAGAACGTGATGATTGGACAATATTTGTTTATCTAAGCCTCGATTTGACCGATCTGTTATGCGCGCAACGCGCGCACGGTGAAACAACACTAATTCTATTTAAAATTACAAGTTGATGAATAGTTGAGTCTAATTACTATTCTTATTAAAAGGATTGGTCGGTGGTGGGTTTTTCTTTTTTTTTTTCTTTTTTTTTGTTTTTTTTGTTTAAAATTTTCTTTTGTTTATTTTGTTTGTGTTTTATTTTTTTTATTTTTTTGTTTGTGTTTTAATATGGTTTGTTTTGTGTGTGGGTTCGAGATTTTGGGATGAAGTTTTTTGTATCTGGACACGTGTTTTTGATTTGTAGGGTTCGTTGACGTTGTCTTTCTCCGGTTTTCTGCTTTCTTTCTTTCGTTATCGCTACCCTGACGATTCTCGCTATTAAGGTTTGAGTTTTCCTTTTGTTTGCTATTTTTGGGGCTTTGATTGTCGTCGGTTTTCTATTTTGAACTGTGTCACTTTCTTACGGCTTTGATTTTCGTTTGTTTTGTGTATGGTGTTGGGCTTTGATTTAGTTTTGGGGTTTCGCATGTTCTGGTTTGTTATGGATTTGGGGTTTTGGTGTGTTTCACTTTGTGTATTTTATTGATTTTGTGGTTTTGAATATTCATTTTGATTTTAATTTGGGGTTACATTAAAACTCGCATACGCGCGACAACGCGCGCGCCATAATTACTAGTTATAAAAGTAAAGAAGCATCTCATGGCTTACAAAAAAAAAATTATAAAAGTAAAGAAGCATCTCATGGCGAAAAAGCGACTTGTACAAATGTGGGTCTTGGTTATATAATGAAGATGCGGACATGTTTGTCCATATTTGGCATTTAACTCTATCCAATAGTTGGTCTTCAAAATTATAACATTATGAAGAAAAATCTTTTCTTGAAACTTACTACACATTATTTCAAAATATATAATTTAATTACCAGAGGAATTTAACCTTTCAAAAAGACACTATTTTTCTACTAATTTACACTTATCTAGTGCGTCATCAAACTACTTTGCTTAATTGACAAGAACAAATAACAAAATAGAGTATACATGTCGATACAAGTTATAAGATGTAAGTGCACACTTGAAAAACAATATTCTGATTATTAAAACATATCGCTAGTTTAAGACTTTAAGGGGCGAAGTCCACTGAACAACAAGGATATGGGGCAAAGCCCGTGTAGGGCTGTAAACGAGCCGAGCCGAGACGAGCCGAGCCGAGCCGAGCTTGAATGGGTTCGAGCTCGAGCTCGAACCTTATCGAGCCGAGCCGAGCCGGCTCGAAAATTTTAACGAGCCCAAAACACCGGCTCGAGTTCGGCTCGTGAAAAGCTCGAGTCAGCTCGTGGTTCGTTCGAGCCGGCTCGATTTAAAGCCGCCAGAACAAATTAAAAAAATGGTGCATCGGAATGAATTTAATTAAAAAAAAAACAATCTTTAAAAATGGGAGAAACTTACAAAGTAGCTGGAGGATAAAAGTGAAAAACAAGCAGTACGAGTCACGACTTACATAATCAAATTCATATTTTTGCTGATGAAATCGCGAACAATAATTCTGTATGCATTCTCAGTAAAATGAAAGCTATCCCAGAATACGTATTCCGACACATTTGTACAAGTGTACTTGCATAAGAAAGCTACCTCTATTGTACCCGTGCCACAACAACCTATGTTTGAAACATCAAATCCTGTAACAAAATATAGTAAAATGATATTTTGCTAAATCTGAACAAAAATGCATGATGACAATTGTATAAGGGGGAGCTTTCAATTGCTTATCAAACTCTTTATCTGCATATTTCGATACATAAGCTATTCTAAGGGCATTCAGGATTGCTCATCTAAACTGCTTTGACATCGTAGTCCTAAAAGTCACAAGGCGTACTTCGGAACTTGGTAGAAAATGGCTCCCCTCTCGACTAGATACAAGACGCAAAAAAGCACACGTCAAACCAAAAAAAAAAAACCTAATGATAGGTGAAACTTAAAATATAGTTAGGCGTAGAAAACTAAAAATTAATCTCCTTTACTACTTTTAAAATTGAAAAAAGCACAAGCATCAAGCATCAAGCATGCACCTCGCTTCACCTGCCAAAGGCAAGTGCCTCTGTTGCGCCTAGAGGAAAGTCAACACATGGTCACAAGCCACTCGAGATTGACTCGAAAAAAGATCGAACCGAGCTGAGCTTAAACAAACTTGAGCTCATATTTTGTACAGAGTGGGAAGTGTGTAAAAACCAAAATATGGTTTCTAGGTCTTATCTCTTATATGTTTATTTTGAAATTGCTAGGCATGTTACTGCAGATGCTTAGATATACATACCAATTCTCCAACTGGATTTGTTTGTTGTGATGAACCATTAACATTGTTAAAAAGCTATGATTTGCAGTAAAGGTTTGTCAATTGATCCACCATATATATGTGTTCTCGAGTTATTAAGGTTTATGACTGTTTTCAATCTGTTTAGTATTAAACATTTGACTATTATTGATTTCAATGCAGTGGATTTGAAAGTGTACTTGAAGATCTAAAGGTTGGTTAACTTTACAATCTCACCCATATCCATACCCATGTCCAACCTCTCATTTTGCCACTTATATTATTTGTCATGTGAATGTGATTTGAATATTGTTATAAGGTTGATTTGTGGCATAGTAAATATATGTTTGCTTAAATTCGAAAATTAGCAGCATAATTATGTTTTTCTATGCATCTAAGAATGATGAATATGGTGCAAAAAAGGTAAGAGTAAGGGTTTTAGTGCCTTTTTAGTTTCTTACTGTTAGAGAAATGGTCTGACATGGTACAATTATAGTTGTTAAGTTCTTAAATTTGCATTCAGATGCGCATTTTCTTACTTAAATTACAGTCTAATGTACCTTATATCTCATTATATTTATTTTTTACATTTTAGTTTCAGTTAATTTTGTTGCTTCAGGGATTCTTTTCCATATGCAATGACTGCAGAGTATGTTTGCCAATTGATGCCCCATGTACGTATTATTGTTATTGAGTTGTTAGGATTTGTGATTGTTTCGAATGACTTTAGTAATTAAACATATGAGCATTATTCATTATATTCCAGTGGGTTTTAACTTTTTAAAAGATTTTTTGGATTCTTGAAAATCTAAAGGTAACTTACCTATAAAATTAGGATGTTATTAGCTTTTTCAATTAAAAATATATTAGTACCTTATATGTCCTGATATTTATTTTTTGTAGTACGATATAAAGGTTGCCCTATGACACATGTTCATGGTTTAACAGGTCTCAAGTGCACTATAATTTATATATTACTTTAGTGACAATGCTCAATGATAGACTAGTTTATGGTTTATACTTCTGCACCAATAAACAGTAAATATAACTTAATCAAGATGCAAGTATAATTGTTTCAATATCATATAATACTGAAACAAAAATAAATTTGGCATTGTAAGTTTTATTACTCATAATCTTACATAATCTGACTAACTCTATATGATATTTATACATGGATAGTTGAATCATCTTATACATTGGCAATGAATCTCATATTATATATAGCTGTATAGATAAACTATTATTTCTTAAAGAATAACTGTTCATACATGATATAAGTTCATCCATATGCAATTAGGCAAAATAGCATGGATAAAAAAATGAAAATTATGTTGAGATCTTGATATTGGTTCCCATGTAAAAGTCATCTAGAACGATTCGTTTGATTTATGACAGCACCTATTTTGTTGTTTTGATCAATTGAACTGCAGAACAAAAAAAGTAGAAACTGCTCTTGAAGCAAAATACAAGAAACTTGATCTATGTTTAGAGCTGTAGATCAAGTATTTTGTTCATATTTTGCTTATTTTGTTTTCTGGATTAACTCTGTTTATGAAATTAATTTTTTCTGACACTTCATTCATTATGTCAAACTGAGATCAAGTGTTTTCTTTTTTTTAAGAGAGAATTCAATTGTTGGAAGAAATAAAGCAACATTAACATAGATGCCTATGAAATACAAGTGCAGTTGCCATCAGGAAGTCAAAGAATTGAAGAGGCTAGGGTATGTATTCTAAACTAAATATGGAGTTCAAGAAAATCCTTGCATTCAGATTAATAGTGCACTAAACATTTTCTTTTTATTTTTATTTTTTTACTATTTTATTTCTTTAATATTAGTTTACATGTTATCAATTACAAGCAAAGTCACAAATCATTCTTTATTCGACTTACTGTTCTATATGTTTTACGTTTTGTTTGTGTGGTTAAACGTTTTGACGTCTACTTTTCGTTCGGTTGTATTTTTTTTGTTTGTTATTTCTTATTATGAGTTTTTCGGTATTGATGGTGTGCTATTGCTGCAACTTGGCACGATTTTACGCATTCCGCTGCAACGCAGCAAGAGGCTTAATACTATTTATTAATTATATATAAAAATATGATAGAAACAATTAAATATTATATATTATATTATATATATGATAAGTACGATTATAAATAAATATAATAGTAATTATAAAAAAAATAAAAATTAAAAAATTAATAATAAACGAGTCGAGCTCGAGCTTTAGAAATATAACTACAAACGAGCCAAGCTCGAGCTCGAGCTTTATAAAGTTAAAACGAGCCGAGCTCGAGCCTAAGGGAGTTCGTGCTCGGCTCGGCTCGGCTCGGCTCATTTACACCCCTATGAGTGCCTATGTCATGCGCCTTGCACGCTTTTGACTACTGTGTTTAAAGTAAGTTGTTTGGAATAAATAGTTTAAATTTGTTTTTCCATACTGCACAGTTTAAGAGCAATAAGCACTTTGTTGGTTTTAATAAGCAATCCCAAACACCTTTATGTATGTATTTGTGCATCTCTTTTGTTCAATTATAATATCTGGAGAAAACATGCATGTTTTTATTTGTTTTGTATTGACAAAATAAACATACCATATTTTGTAGGGTTTTGAATTATGTCAAGTGGAAGATAATAGCCATCAACGTAAACCATCCTTGCAAAAGGGAGATTATGATTTAAATAATCGATCTCCCTTGATAACTTGGTGTTGAATAACGCTGCTAACTCGTTATACTTCTCTGCACATTCTCTTAGTGTTCCTCCTTTCAAAGTTCTTTGTGACGGTAGACATCCTATTGGTGGGATACCAAAAACACCGATTCGTCGAGCACCTAAATTATATAAATTCTGTTGCTTCGATCATAAAGTTAGTATTGTTTGATGTAACGGTTACATAAGTCAACAAAATTATAAAATCATGTCAAAAACATTGATAGCAGGCTAAACAAATGGCATAAGTCACATAAAGAATAAAATGATGATTTTGCCCCTTGGATGTAAATTTTGATTTTGATATACAAAGATGAATATGTAACCACTTATTAAACAGATTTTTTCAATGAAGTATTGTTAAGGATGAATATGTGATAGTCATCACATAGGAGTTACCTGTAAAAAGGAGGATGCAGAATTGACCATGAGGCGAGTGTAGGAGTCAAAGTCATAGTGGTATAGCCTTATAGGGTTGTTGAAGTAGGTGTTCGTTGCATCATTGCTGCCAGTTGCCACTATGAATAATCCTTTGCTTAATATTGTGTTTAACATTTCCTCCCCTGCCACTGATTTCACTTTCTCCATATACTCTTTGAACAACTCTATTTGTCCCTCAAGTGATATCACTGACTATGGGCAAATAAGAAAATTTACAAGTAAATCGACAAATCATGGACCTCTTATGAGGGTGTTTGGAATTGTTTGTTAAAACTGTTAAACTGGGAAAATGTATAAAGAGGCCACCAATTGTTTATACTTTTCTCATTAAGGTCGTCCAGCTATTTAAATTACTTTATAAGCCACCAAAGTATGTAATTATGTATTTGTGTTCATTTAGACCAAATCTGGCAAAAAAAAGGTCAGATTATGAAACGTTCTTCCACTTTTTTACATAATAGATAAAGTTACCAGATGTTTGGTTTTTTTCAAAACTTTTGAGATTATATTTTCATCTAGTATTTTATTTTTGCTGGATTTGGTTTAAACCTAAAACAAATTCAGATACTTATTTGCTTGACCAATGTAGTAGTCTCCATGGGTTGCCTGAATGAAAAAACTTGAATAGTTAAGCGGTCTCCTTGTACAGTATCCCTTAAAACTGCTTATATGCTTATTGCTTTTCAATAAGCAGATATGATATGTATGATTTTAAACAACTTATTTCAGTAAGCATATAACATATCAGCATTTAGATAACCAATAATAATATCAAACACTTTCAAAACTACTTATTGTTGTATAAACACACAATAAGCAGGTTTAATAGGAAATCGCAAACTACCCAATGAAAGATTGTACTAGGCCGCCGCTGGGGTGTCAGTTTAGACTAATTACCATATAAATTTGTCAATTTTGGTAATATTTATCTCTTATGGGTTAAACAGGTAAAAAATATATACATTAAAAGGAAATAGATCAATTCACCAAAAAGAATATTCAGACTATTTTTTCACATAAAGCCACCTAAATTTATTTTCTTATTATCATAAATTAATAACTGTAATCTATATGATCCATTTATCTCCAAAAGAATTCAAAAAAGTTTTAGGATAAATGCTTTGGGTCAACCTGACTCAATTCACTTTGACCCACACAAAATCACTGACTTTTATATATTACACAACCCGCCCGACCCCACCTGCTTTGCCCCTTTTAAGTTGAACATACCGCAAGCTCAGATGTAAGGGGATCATATCCACCACCTCCAGATGCAAAGTTCACTCCTGTAAGTAACTCTTCATCTTTTAGGTTTGGGTCAAGATATGGTGGTAGTACATCTTTAACACCTAGTTCTTCCACTGCAAATTATCATAGTTGATTAATTAACAAATTTAAAATCATATGTGGTTTCCAAGTCTTTTAATAAAAAAGTAGACAAACAATTTTCATTACTTACACGTATACGTATCACTTAAATGATGCAAAGTGTTGTATGGCTTCTAGATATGTATGTATGAATATAACATTTTATTGAAATCATATTGGACATGTAGGCAATATGTAACTTAAAATCAATTAAACATTCAATTGAGTGATCTAAACTCCTGAAGTCATATACACATTATTCGTCTCGAAATTAATTAGTAGACTGTAGACGTACAATAAACACATGCACCATACACATATCTATAATTGCAAAATACACACACATAAATATAGCTTAATCTCAACTATGCACGTTGTTTTCTCAATTGAATCATTATCTTTTAACGATTAAAATGTTGATGAATCAATCAAGCAAAACAAAAAGAAAGAGACATATATGTATGTAATTATGTGTGTATATACCAAGGAAATCAGAAGGAACTTTGCCATTAGAAAATCTGCCAGTGGGTTGACCTCCAGAGAAATCTTGACCATAAGGAGGGTAATTCACCTTGAAAATTGTTTCTAGGTTATTGTTGTTTCCTGTATCTACTACTGAATCACCAAACACTATAACTGCTGGCACTATTGAACCATTGCTTCCATTACACTGTATATGCAACAGGAGCAAAAACAGAAGAAAATAAAACGGTTTATGGAGGAAAAGGTGCATTGCTATTCTGAGGAGTGTGTAAAAGAAACTGCACACTTCAAACTCATACTTAAGAGCATTAAAGACACACATATCCAGCTCTTCTTGTCATGGGTTTTTTATTTTTAGGTATGCAATTGTTTTTGTATTTTAAAATAGATGTAAAAACATTTATTCTGGACCCTCCGAATTTATGAAATTTAATGAAATTGTTTGACAGTTCATATGCACATCTAATTATTTTTATGTAAATAGAAATAACAAAACCTTGCAAAACTAAAACAACTTCATTAGTTTGTTTTAATGGTATATTAAAACTTTACAGAAAATGTAGAGTTATCGAGGAACAAACCAAAAAAGGAAAGCACTGATAAAACCTGGATATAAATGTGCCACATAAAGTTGCTATAAACAGAAAAAAGGAAAAAAAAAACAATAATGTATAAATTGAGAAATAATTTAACCTGGTCTTTAAAATTAATTATGAGTTTTAGGCTTAGAATTATGTGTGATTTATTATTTATGCATACCTTCTTTGGATATCTTATTATGTTGAGGGTTATTATTATTATGTCATGCAATATGGATGTGCTTGCAGGTTATTCATTGTGAATTTATGAGGCTTTTCCATTTTCCAATGCTTCTAGATATATTTTATTTTGGTCTATCAAATCATATTATCATATAAAACTAGTGGTTTTTCAATCGATCTACATCTGACACAAACTGGGAATTTAATGTTAATGGGTCTGTTATAATTTATTTGTTTGTGGTTAAATTTAATTGGTATCAGTGAAAGAAAAACCATAAAGTTTTATAGGATAAGCATTAGAGTTATATTTATAGACCCGTAATGCATTTGTATCAATTATCACAAAGATATATCATGTATGTATTTTCTACTATACAAGGCTTCTTTGACCATCTCGTGATGTTATGATGGCGATCGTAGTGGGTTGACGGATTGAAATTGATTAACCCGAAGACAACCCATATATTTATTCATGCCAGGATATGAACCCTAACCCGGACACACCATGTAACCAGGAGATGATAAAATGGGCCAGATGCATTGGTGGGTCAAAACGGGTTGATAGATAGGTTGTAATCAAGTAAATATGTCGTAAACGAGTTGGCGGAAGTTGTAGGCGGGTTGGCAGGTCGACCCATATATTTACAACCCAACCCAAACACGACCCATTTATTAAACAGGTTAGGCGGGTCAATCGTTTAGCCCCAGGCCAAAACATGCAAAACCTTATTATTTCCGTGTAATGTCTAGGAATTCTATCACTACTTTATGTTGTTGGGTAATATTGTTATATCATGCAACAGGGATGTGACTGCAGGTAATTTATTGTAAACTTACGAGGCTTTTCCATATTTCAGTGCTTCTTATTTATTTTAGTCTATCAAATCGTATTATCATATAAAACTAGTGATTTTTCAATCGATCAACATCTGAATTCTGACACAAACTTTGAATATAATGTTAATGGTTCATGTATATTTTATGTGTTTCTAGTTAAACTTTTTTGGCATCACTAGGAAAAAAACCATAAAGTTTAAAAAGGTAGCTGTAAGTTATATTTAGAGAAGCTCATAAATTTAGTCAAAGACTGTGAAGATAGTGGTATAGCTTGTTACATATACATCTTATCTCTCTAAATACTTTATCTTCTTTCCAGGGCTTATCTTTAAGAAATGGGTTGTTTTAATCATCAATTTACTTGATTATAACTGACCATGTGCAGTAAACAAAAAAAAGGTTTGTGTGGTATAAGCTTTACTAAAACGATTAAAAACGTGCAGAATTTAAGAAGAACGAAAACTTATTTACGTAATTATATTGCATTATTTCTATTAACAATCACTGATTTTTAATAAAACAAACAGAAATCAATGTGGCAAGGTATTTATGAATAATTCGCCATGTGACAGGCTGCCGAGAAGCAGCTTCGACAAGAAGCTTCAGTAACAGGTTGGTTCATTAATAAATGCAAGTATGGGTACTCAGCCAGATAAAGGTAATATCATAATGAACCATCACCAAAAGCAATGAGTGAAGATGTAAGCTATAAACGTCTAAAATGCTGAAAGTTCCAATATTCTGTGAATTTTTGAAGCAAGCTTGATTCTAAACCTAATGATATCCAAGTTTAGATCACATAAACTAAACAAGATAATCAAACAAATCATGAATATGTTATAAAACTTCAACGAGAGATAAAAGTAAAACTCAAGTTAAGTTTCACATGTAACACAATGCCTAAATTTAAAGTATTTGTTCACCTCATGCTAAACTATGAACCTCATTAGCTAATTGGAATCATGTCCTGAATACCAACATATTCAAGTATAATCTATGATTATGTTTGACCAAGTTATTCAAATTACATTTATTGTTCATAGATTTTTGCATAGTTTGTTTAATAAGAACTTATTAGTAGCCACATAGATTTTTGCATAGTTTGTTTAATAAGAACTTATTAGTAGCCACATAATCAAACAAACAAACATTACATTTTCATATGAAGCAGAATCCTAGAGAAGACTAATGATGGCAAATCACTTTCCCCCTATTATAACTTCATGTTCGAAATCAACTGCCAAAAAGCACAAATGACGAAATCAAAACCCTAATAGAGAAATTCACTAAAACCTCCGTACCTGAGAACGAACACGGAACACCGGTGGTGCTCCGACCACCGTTTTCAGCCAAAGTTCCGGCGTCTCAGCCTCCGTGATCTGCAACAATGTTACTGATGACATCGAAAACTACTTGTTTTATGATTATTCTGATACACATTGACCTCAATAAGCAGGGTAACTACTCTCATAGCTTGTTTGGAGTTTTCACCTCTCATGGCTCCGACCTTCCGGCCGCCGGCTGCCGGAAGTTTGTGGTGGTGGATCGAATCGCCGGCGATAAAATATAGATTACAATCACCTATTTGTTATTAAAAGTTTCTAAGGGGTGAAAGTAAAAAATTAAAAGTTAAGTATATATAAAAATAGACACGTAAACGTTTTATATTTAACTAAGTCAATTTGATTTTAAATATAGAAATATAGACAGTTAAAAGTATGAAAATAAATTATTGTAAGTAAGGTTGTATATAAAATAGAGACATAAGTGTTTTATATTTTATCTGGGTAATTTTTAATTACGTCCAAATCCAAACGGACTCAAAATTATAACGACGTGCAAACGAAAATACAAATATAATAAATTCTGTTTTTAGCTAAAGTTGTGTAGGGGTAAATCGAAACTTTAGAAATTTAATAAGGTGAAAATGACATACTATAAAGTTTTTAAAGGTTAATAACATGAATTAAAGTTTACAAAGTTTTTGAAAAATACACACCTCTAACCATTGAGCTAAAACACACGTGTTATATAAGATCGGAAACACGCTTATATGTACAAAGAGTAACGCGGAGAAACCAAAAAAAATTAAGTTGTGGCCCAATAGTTGTGTGACACATAGGCAAGCCTAGTGGGACCCCACTGAACTTGCTAAATGAGTATGTATATAACGTCCCGTTATCGATTATGGTCATTAACTTATTATATTAACTTGTAATTTTTCAAAATGAGTTTTTAAAATGTGTTTGTATTAACTTATAAACTAAAAATTTATAAAATAACCAAAATACATATTTTTAAAAACAATGGGAGTTAGTAGGAGATAATCGAAAGGTGCAGTAGAAAATTGAAGTAAAAGAAGTCTTCAAAAGTTAATAACTAATCCCTCGTTATTTTTCAAAAACTTATTTTTACCATATATAAAAAATCAATTTGAAAAATCATTTTAAGATTGACACAATTTTTTAACTTATTAATTTTTCAAAAGTTAGTAAGTTAAAATTATGTTAAAAATAAGTTATCCCAAACACCCACTATCTCTACCAATTTGAATCCAGTATGAAACCTATAAAGATAGTTCAAAAAAATTATTTAGAAATATATATATATATATATATATATATATATATATATATATAACCTCATAATAAATCACTTTACACATCTATTTTTTTAATCTTTTTCTTAATTTCACTTATAAAAAACTTATTATTATAAGGATAGTTTAAAATTTTACATAGAAATATATCATTTTAATCGTTCCAAGATGGAAAATAAATAAAGTGTTAAGACTTCATCGGCTTTTACTTTCATAAACTCATATCATTTGTAAACCTAAACTCAAGGTCTAGCATTGATATGACATGTTCAAAAGATTTTGTATTAGAAAAAAATAAAACTGGTATGGATTCAATAAGTTACTATTACAAAATGCACATAACAATGTTGGTGAAGTATTTTACTTTGTATTGTGGATTCGATAAAAAGTAAGTTTTTGGGTAATTTTTTAAAATTGTTTTCTTATTTCCATATCTATGTATTTTGAAAGGAGACTTAAAATCTCAGATGGATAATTAAGAAAAATCAATAACTAGTATGTATGTTTCAGTTTTACAACTTACCCGAAGATAGACCATAAAAACAATATGTTTTGTATATGTTGTGAATCATTGTTGAAACTACACAATGTTTCATAAAGCAATGACTTAGTTTGTCGGTTAAAATAGTTGGAGGCTAATTTGGTTAAAAGAGTTGGAGGTTAATTCGGTTACTAATAGTTAATTCGGTTACTAATAGTTACCGAGTTTGTCGGTTAGGAATAGTGTTCATCATTGCATAGGTTGTTGTTGGAGGTTCATCAATACTAACATTAGTATGAGCTTGTAGCATAGTTCATTCCGGTAGCTTGAGTGGTTTTACTGATGAATATATTAGAAGCTAGATCTAAAGCAATTGCTATTAATAATTAGTTTTAGCTCGTTAAAAATTAATTTTTTATTTCTATATGTTAATGTATTGTATTTATATTTTATATGCATTTTTATGTTTTAACTAGAATATATAGCCCCGATGCGTTGATCACTTAGGTTTTCGAATTCGAAGCATAGATTAAAAAACACTTCGCAACAATATGTTAAGAAAACATGAAAAAGTTGTCATTGTAAAAACGTACTTTGAGGGATAAGAAAGTAAACATTAGAAAAGAAATATATAATTAAATGCAGCATGACTTGTACTTTACAATTCATATCACGCTATATCTCTTAATAATAATCTCTTAATAATAAATAAAAATAAATCCGGACACGTGTTACCATTCTAGGCCATCTAATAATTGATTTTCCCGCTTCTCTCTCCTCTTAATTATGAATGCTATAATATCTATTTATTGATTAATAACTATCTATAATTAAAATTTCAAATATGTTAATTTTAAATTTTCGAATGTATAATACATGTGTTTATTCAATCCGTATAATACACAATATTTAAGAACTTTTTGTTTATAAACCATGTAACAATAAATTTATTTAGTCCGTGTATCACACGGGATTATAACCTAGTTATAAATATAATATAATATATGTATATATTTAATAAATTAAGATCTGGTTGTAATGAATCAGATTAAAAGATTCGTACTCTAAGCTACATAATTGCAGTTTCATGCACCTAGTAATGCACCGTCGCCTTTGATTCAAATTTACAAGTATTTTTCTTAGAGTAAATAATTCAAAGACCTAAAGATATAGACTTGATTAAACATCTTTAATGACTAGATTTGTTGTGAACAAGGAGGTGGTGCTCGCGCGTTGTGTCAATAATAATCATATGAAATTACTGTAATTTTGTTTGAAATATCAATATGTAAAATAAAACGGCATGTCGAAACATTGATAAGAACTTCGCAACAGTAAATCTGAAATTTTATAAACAAGTTATAGTTTATAAGGTGTTGTGAGAAAACAAACAAAAAAAAACGTAAAAAAATAAATATTAAATAAGCTTTGATGGCTTATATGTTTATGTTTTGATTACTTGTACATTATTACACACAAATATGTTTTGAATTAATTTAAATGTAACTTCACTCAGAACTTGTTACAAAGACTTGGTGTGCATCTATTCACGATAAAATAAACACGTTATAACGGTATAACCGAAATTGCATAAAACCAT
>BJCN01345936.1:0-10631 GCA_018326445.1 Flaveria brownii
CCTTTTCTTCTTTTATTTTGTCAGCCAATTTATGATTGTGCTCTCTATTACCTTGCAGTTCATTAATGCATTTATCACTACAAAGGGTAGATTTTACCTCAGTTGGCATGGGAGATGGACCATCATTGATATGAGCCATGAGTGCATGGTTTTGGAATTGAGGTTTTACTTCCTCTGCATACATGCTCCAGTCACATACTCCATCTTGCCTGATAACAAGAGCATTGGCTGATGACTGACTGCTTCCATAAGCTTGGTTGGTCAGTTGAGGTTGAGTCTGATACATTTGTCAATGCTGACTGACTGCTGTTGATGATTGTTGGAGTGAAGGCTTGAAGTTGGTTGTGATGATGACTGGCTCTAAGAAGGTCTTTGAGAGTTGTAGTTTCTTCTAGGTGCATTACATTCTCTAGAGAAGTGGCCAGTCATGCCACAGTTGAAGCACTTCACTTTTGATTTGTCATACCCGAGCTTGGTGTTTTCATTAAGGTTGAGCTTTCTACCTTTTCTGAAAAACTTCTTTGCTCTTATAGCAATCATGGCCATTTGCCATTGCAAGTCCATTTCTTCTACATCAGCTGGATCCATTTCTTCTAAATCTTCCTGGATCAGATGTGAGTCTTCCTCCCAAATAAGCTTCAAAACTAGCAACAAAGGCATTGTAGGTTGCCTTTTATTCTTCATATCTTGGATCATCAGGAGTATTTATAGGAGTTGCAGAGAATCCTGATGATTGGCCTGTTGATGTTGATGGAGACGATGCTGATGTTCTGTTGATTGATGGAGCCGCAATGAATCCTGTAGTCTTTACTTGATCCCTGGAAGAAAGAAAATCATCCTCCTCAGTAATAAATGCATTTTCCATAGAGTGAGTGTCTGATGGAAACTTATATGCTTTAATTACTCGGGGTCCTCCTAGGTTTCTGCTTCTTTCATCTAGCTCCAATGCTTCTATCTTGGCTATCATTATATCAAGGGTAGTACTCTCCAGATCAATAGTATTTTTCAGCATAGTTACATTTTGTTTCCAGATTTCTGGAAGACTATGCAACATCTTCTTGTTTAAATCTTTTGCTTTGTAAGTAACTCCCATGATCTCTAAATCATTCACCAGCTGCACAAATTTGTGCAACTGTTTAGAGATGGACTCCCCTTTGTAGTGATGAAATGTTTCATACTGATTCACAAGTTTGTCTTTGTTGATTTCAGCAACTTCACTGCTCCCCTCACACATGATTTGCAGTGCATCCCATACAGCTTTTGCAGTACCTTACTTTTCCAGTCTTTTCAGCACATCCATCTTGAGTGCTTGAGTGAGTATGGAGTAGGCTTTGAGATCAATCTTGATCTTCCTGTAATCATCATCATCAAGAGTAATATCTTCAATGGGAATTCTTGATGTCTTATAAAGAGAAGCTTGATCTGCAGACAGAGTAACTGGAATGTGTGGGCCTTTGCATATTGAGATCCAATAGTCAGGATCAACACCTGTAATGTAGTTCATGAATCTGATTTTCCATTGTTTAAATTCAGATTTATGCTTAAGCATGGGGGGTTTTGGGGTATGCCCAAGTTCTGAAAAACTATATGAATCCATTTTAACAATTAGTTTTAACTTGGTTAGATATGGATTAAATGAGTTTTATGTTCAATTAGTCCAACTGTCCAACTTAGTCCAAACAGTGTTCTGTAAGTTCAGATCTGCTGAGAATAAGCACATGTTTAGCAAGAACTTCCTTTGTTTTTGAAGAAATCTGTAGATGAACAGTAACAATTTAGAATTTCAGCAAGTATTCATAAGGTATTTTGATTAGAGGTGTTCAAAAACTCTTTATCAGCGGCTCAATCACCAGATCAATCGAGTTCAGCACAGATCTAAGCAGATCTGAAGAAGAACCAAGAGCCAAAGCTCTGATACCAATTGACTGGGTTTTGAGAATGGTATTCTCTGTTGATATGAATCAACAAGTACCGAATATGATGATTGAGTTAATGATTGTAGTGCGGAATCAAACAATCAATGAACATTGAATACAAGAAAATACTCATAAATGCACTTTTGTATTGATTAGATGAACTGTTACAATAAATGCTAGGGTTTGAGCAATCTACAGTAACAAGACACCTAACATAGGATGAAAACAAAGTATTCTGATTGTCTATTCTGAAATTACAAAAGTTCATGAAAGTTACCTCTCATACGAGGTTTCTATTCTATTTATAGGCTGACTTAGAGCCTGAACAAAAAGACTAAACTACCCTTACAACTATTACAGAATAGCCTAAGTACTAAGTCTTCATGCGCATTTGTAGTTGGTCATCTGCATTAACTAATGCGGATGAGTTGACTTCATCAACATTTGCGTTTTCCTTAATCGCATTAGTGTTTGGTCATCAACATTGACAAATGCGGATGAACAAACACTTGGCACATTTGTTGTTGAGCATCCGCATTAGTTAATGCGAATGAACAAAACCCTTGTCAGCATTTGTTTAGCTGTCCGTATTTGTTAATGCGGATGAACAATTACTTGTTAGCATTTGTTCTTGGTCATCCACATAAACAAATGCGGATAGTCGACACTTGTCTTCTTATTGTTGATGCAGATTTCTTCTTCATCCGCATTGGTTCTTGGACTTGGGGAGATTTCCAGAAGAGCAACCATCCTCCTCTTGAATTGGCATGTATGATCCTTTCAGGGTCCAACACATATGAATGTAGTCAAGAGGATATTCAAATATCTCAAGGGCAAGCCTGCACTTGGATTATGGTTCCAAAGGAAGGAGATTTCAATCTCTATGCATACGCTGATAGTGACTATGGACGATACAACTGCAATAGGAAGTTCACATCTGGCGGTTGTCAATTTCTTGGTCCCAGACTGCTCTTTTGGCAGTGCAAGAAGCGGACAAATGTGTTTGTTTCAACAGCAGAAGCTGAGTACATTGTAGCATCAGCCTGTTGCTCTCAAGTTCTCTGGATTCAAAACCAGATGCTTTATTATGGTTTTAACTTCTTGCACACACTAATACATATTGACAACACAACAGCTATGTTCATAACAAATAATCCAGTTCAACACTCAAAACCTAAACACATTGAAATTAGATATCACTTTTTGAGAGAATGTGCTGAAAATGGGTTAATCAAATTCATACAAGTTCACACTAATAATCAATTAGCTGATTTATTCACTAAGGCATTTGATCCTAGCAGATTTGAATACTTAGTTCAATCAATTGGCATGATTAACCTTGAGCAAAAACCAAAATCAACAAAAACATTCAAAAATTCACAAAAATACAAAAGGAATTTATCTTACTGAAGTATATGTTTTATGCTTTTATGGGAAATGATATATTTACAGTTGTTATATCATTCACTTTGCTTATTTATAAATCTCAAAAGACTGACATGACTTATCTGATATGCGGGTAGACTCAAATTGGAAAAGAAAACACATGCAGTGATGAACTAAAGCTTGTATTCAACTGTGAAGCTTTCATCTCAAAGTATGTCTAAGTATTAGCGTATCCAAATGTCTATGTGTAGCAACCTAAACACACCAGGTAATGATGTCAAATGAATCTATTTTACTCACATCAGTTTTTCTTTTGTTTTGCTGAGCAAAGACCTAGAAAAACAAGCACATAGTGCTGATGTCATGATCCATCAAGATTTCCAATGAGGAACACATCCAGTTTAGATGAATCGATAGAATAAAATACATTCCAAGAGAATGAAACAAAAGAATTCTAAGAGATCACCTTCCAAAGTGAAGCTAAAAGAATCCCAATATGGATCAATCAGATAAAAGGATCAAAACAAAGAATTCCAATGAGTATCAAGTAAAATGAGATTTCATATTTTAAGTGACCTGGTCAAGTAAGCTGTTAATGTTCTACCATACATTACATGCAGATGGTTGACCTTACCATGCTTTTGAGTGTGAGGTACATGTTGAATACCAAATCAACTCATAACATGATAAGATCACTAGCATTAAGATATTTACCAAGTATGAGTTTAAGAGGACAAACATACCCTCAATCAATATGTTCATGACCATGTCTGTTCTACTAACAATTACTTGCACTTGTGAAAGGTAAGATTGATATGATCCCAAGAAAGGTATATCTTAGCTTCATATACAGATAATAAAAACAAAAATCACAAAAATATTTTCTCTTCAAAATTTTAACAAATCTTTAAATTTTCTATCTCTTATGGATATAAAGTTTAGGGGGAGTAATGAAAATTTTTTATTAGTTTGTACAGATGTTTTCCTTTCTTGAAAAATATAAAAATAAAAAAAAGTATAAAAAATAAAAAATGGTTGTGTTGGTACAGAAGTTATACCATAGTATCTTAGTTTTTGCAGACATCTTGAAGCACAAAAGTCCAAAATCAGTCAACACTGGGAAACTTGTATTACATCTGATGAACAAGTCAATCCAAGCAAGAATTGACAACCCAAGCAACAGTCAAAACTTCATAAAAAACAAATCAACAGACTTATCTTTATAACAAGTCAAAAGCAAGAGACATAGCTTCATAAAGATCAAACTTCAAAGCAAAAACAACCAAAACTATCCATAGTAGAAACATTAAGATTTGGCAAGTTCAAAACTTAATGCAGAATCTAATGGCAAACCTCACTACGAGCAAGGTCCACAACGTCAGTAGATTTCTTGACCTTGAAGTCCCTGAAACAAAAGGACTTAAAGATATGATTAGATTCATCTCCACTACCACGGTTGCTCATGCTATCTTAGTGAGACCAGCTATTTATGAGAACTTCATAAGATTATTCTGGAGTACAACTGAAGTATCAGCGATTGAAGGTGTCAAGACACTATCTGGAAGAATATCTGATGATCTTACCCTTACTATCATGAGCAAACTGTGAGACAGTGTCTATAGTTTGGTGCTGATGCCAACACTCCTCAAGAACTAGAAGATGAGTAAATCATGTCCTTCTTTGCCAACATTGGCTCTGAAGGAGGGTATGAAGGAAAGAAAATTATCAAGGGTTTAGTAGACCTGCAATAGAGATTTTTTATTCATATATTCTAGCACTATCTGTCCAAAAGAAAGACAGGGTGGAATGATATTTCTGTGACTACATCTTCAGCTATCTGTGCTATGTGCAATAACAGACCATTCAATATGTCTGCCTATGTATTCAATAGTCTGGTGTCAAATGTTCAAGAAGGAATAAGAAACATGTTCCTTATGTACCCCAGATTCCTCCACTGCCTCATCAATGAAGCATTTCCACGACTTACACCTGTAGGACCTGTAATGAACATTCCTCATTACAATGCAAAGTCCTACATGTACATAAAGAAGAGGGATCCTAGGAATTTATATAGTGGAACCTTCTTTCCACTATTTCCTTGGATGTTAGAGCAAATCCACCAACAAGAAGAATAAGATGATATAGCTCCTGATGAGCAAGCTCCAGAAGAAGAAGAAAAAGCAGCTCATGATCAACAACATGTTGATGAGCATGCTGCAGAAGAAATAGAGGAACAAAGGCATGAGTCACCCTTTGATAATGTAGGTGGTGATTTTCACTCAATGCCTTCTGTTCAAGAAGCAAAAATAGCTTCTCCATTTATTTCATCACCTGTTTGGTCTCCTTGCATGCCTCCAGCTTATTTTTCTCCACCTCACACTTTCCTATAGCTGTTGAGCCTGTCGAGTCTGGTGAATCTACCAGCTCTTTAAATAACTCTGAATCATCTCCATATGAGGAGGGTCACACTATGAGGATTCCTGTAAGACAAGTCCAATCAGAGGCAGGCCTTCTAAAAGCTATGCTGAATCAGGAATCAATCAACCTGATGAGAAAGATGAAATGATTATAGAGCTCCTGTTGAAAGTGAAGAGGATGAAAAAGTTGTTGAATAGGAGGTCTGGTATTATTCAAGACAAAATTCAAGAGCTGAATGAGAAAGATGTAGAGATCAAAGATCTGAAAGAGAGACACGAGGCTAAAATAGTAAAGAAACACAAAGAAATAGATGATCTTAAAGCTGCCCTCCATCAGGCTAAGGAAGAAATCAGTAGGCATGTTGACACTGTGACTATACAGACCATTTCCATGGAGGAGCAGGAAAGCGTAATTGAAAGCCAATAGGATCTTATCACTGATCTTAGAAACCAGAATGAGACCTTACTAAAAAGTGTCTTAGAATTAGAAATGTTAATCAAGATCAAGGAGGAGTTGGCTGAAGAACGAGAAACAAAAGGTGATTTTTATATAAAAATATAATCTTGGAGATCTCATTAAAGAACTAGACAGCTACTCTACTAGTTGTCTATTCAAGTGATCCTTTTGAAGAAACCACTAATCAAGACTTTGAGCTTAGAGATCTTATTTTAGAACTAGACAACAACTATACTGGAGACTTTACCATTGATGATGAGTTTTGGGACTTTGTTAGGGACCTAAATCCTCCAGTAGAACACTTAATGGTGATTCCTCAAACTCTAGTGCCCTTAGAGAGAGAGTTGAGCTTGCAGATTGTTCATGCAGTCACCCCATCTGTTGAGCAAAAAGGGCTCATCAGAAGACTAAGTGAAGAGCTGAAAGAAAGGGATGAAGCTGCTGAAAAGCAAGCTGAAGAACCAAGGAAAACAACTACTGAAACATCTGTGCCATCCTCATCTAGACCGTTTGTACACACCTACTCAAAAAAAAGGAAGTACTTGTCTGAGAAGGCCAAAGGAAAGAGGCCTGTAGAGGAAGAAGAGCCTGTAAAGAAGAAGCAGAAAGATGATCCAAGGAGTTTAGCTGCAATAGCTAAATTTCTGGAGGAGCATGAGAAGGCCAAGGCATAACTAAAAGAGATGATTGATATTATTGACTTGGAAGAAGAAGAGATTGAAGGAGGATACCAGGTTGATGAACCTATGGTAAAAAATAGTCCTGCGAAGGTTGAAACCTCTATTGTGGAGATGGTTGAAATAGCTCAAACCGATGACTTGATGATCAATGCAATGTTTCTGATCAATCATGGTTATGATGCTGATGAGGTGTTTAGGATGACCTATGAGTCCATGGTAGAAGAAGTGAGAAAGATGAACCAACTTCTTGATCCAACACATGTGACTGAGTATGAGAGAAGATCAGTCAAATCCCCCCATCAAATTCAGCCCCCAACCATAAAACAGACTGAAACCTCTCAAGCTCCTTATCCTGATCCCTACATCATGACTGACAGGGAAATGAGGGATTATCTTTCTCAGTAAGGATATACAAAGAGAAAGCTGGGAAATATGAAGACTAATTCTCTTAGAGCTGCAATTCTCCAGATGATCAATGAAAAGAAAGACAAATTGAAGAAATTAGAAGAGGAGGTTGTAGGAAGAAGACCTAGAACAAGACTCACAGCTAAAGACATCCAGCTCATCTATCAACACCATGATGTTTTGGCACCCATTCTTAATAGAAATCCTGAATGGTTTACTGAACCCTCTCAATTAAAGCTTCAAGAAGGGTTAACCACTTTAGTGATGATTCAGGGTGTGTCGGCTCCAGAGGGTAAAACTGATGTGAAGATTATTTTGCTGAAGTACGACAGTGACTGGAACATGTTTGTGATTAAAAGAATCTCAGGGTTAGTACAACTCTTCACAGAGTACTCTGCTCTTGTGAACACCCTGTAGATTCATGATCTGAAAGAACTTGCTGAGCTTGAGTTGATCAATCATCAAGCATTGTACAGGGGATATGAGTTCAAAGAAATTCTAAGGATTTTCAAAAGAACAAGAACTTAGGCTCATTGAAAGCGGTCTGTTTGAGGAAAAATAAAACTTTCCAAAATCCCCTGGATAAGAAAAAGAGAACAAAAAGGACTAAAGAGTTGGTATTTCCTGAGTTGAATGTAAAACTAATTGAGTCACTAAAAAGAAAGATGGTAGCTGGCACCCAAACTTCCATCCCAATCTCTAATGTCTACTATGATGAAAAGACATACGAGTTGGTGATTGAAAGGAAGTGGAGAGGCAAAAAGGTGTAGAAATCTGACTGTTTAGTGGATATGAAGTAAGACTGCTTGTTGAGTCTTACATCCACTACATCTTTTCAAGGCACTTTAGGGAAATATCCAACAAGCTGGGAGAGGCAGATATCTATTTCTTCCTAAAGTGCATCAAAATCTTAAAGATGGCTTATGACTGAATCAGGCATAAGAGAGAACAGAGGAAGAAGAAGAACACACCTCTCAATCTGGGTAGTATTGTGAAACTTGAGGTTGATGCTGATGGAACACCCATGATTCACAGAGATGGGTTATCCACTGTCGGTGTGTGGGACCCATATCTCTGAGGAAGATTCCCATTGAAGCAATTCATACGATGAGCCAAATTACTATTCACGTACTAAGTACAGACATGATGAACGAGGCCAGAGACTTCTCCAACATGATCAAGTCCATCCTAAATCCATCTCTTCCAAACCAAGGCACAACTCCATTATCACCAGTCCAAGCACCTGCTGAAGACCCGACAGAATCTTCACAACCTCATCCACCATCAAAACCTTGAAGTACATAGGCTGTATAATCCTTAGGGGGAGTATTGTTAGACCTTGAAAGGATCATACATGCCAATTCAAGTGATGGGTGATGGTCGTTCTGTTGGCAGATTCCTACAAGTCCAAGAAGAGATGCAGGTGAAGAAAAGAAGACAAATGTTGGCTATCCACATTTGTTTATGCGGATGACCTAAGAAACAAATGTTGACTAGCACCTTTTAAAGATTTAACATGTTGTGTTTATTTTATCTTTGTATTTTAATTTTGCATTGTATTTTACTTTTGCAATAGTATAGGGACTTATTATGCAATATATGTTCCTTCAGTTTCTTTGTTTAGTATAAATAGGATTATGTGTATTGTGTAGCTAGATGTTTTGAACATTTCTCTCCATTGTACACTGTAGTCCTTGCATCTAATCAATAGAAACTGATTTGAGTCTTCGCAATTGTTGATTACTTTTTTCTTTTCATTGTTGATTGCTTAATCATAACACATAATTGGGCCATTTGAACCTATCAAATGGTATCAGAGCCTTCGGTTCAGTGATTTGGAGCTTGAAACGACTTTCGAGCACTATGAATCACTTGAATCTGTGTTTTTGATAGAAATTGTTCGATTAATTGATGAATTCAGTTGTGTTTCATCATTTGAAACATGAATTGAATCACAATTGAGTGATTTGACACTTTCAGATCTGAATTTTCATCAGATTTAAGTGCGAACTGTTCTTCGTTGTTCAAACATAAAATTCAGCAAAATTATGACCTTTTGTTGTTAATTGAAGCAAAATGATGCTAAAGGATTGATATTCGCTACTTTATATACTTGATTGAAGATTTGAGATCAATTAATCAAGTTTTGAAAAGTTTGTTAAGATCAGGTTGTTATGAAGAGGATGAATTAGGCGTTTGATGTCTTAAAAATCATTTGAAAATTACTAAGTGTTTAGGCGCATGAACACTGTTCAGATGCTTTAACACTGTGTAGGCGTTTTCAGATTGGGCGTTTTAACACTGTTTGAAGGCGTTTTAGCACTATTTGGACGTTTTTCAGAAACTAAGTCCCAGGTGTTTTGGAACTGTTTGGACGTTTGAGAACTGTTCAGACGTTTGACCACTGTTTGGATGTTTCAGAACTGTTCAGGCGTTTCTAAGCTTGAAAGTTTCAGAAATACACTAAGGCATTCCCTTAGGTGTTTCAAAGTCAAAGTGGGTGCTTCTATACTGTTCAGACGCATAAGAATCAAACTTTTCTTTCAACACTTAGAAAATTTTTCAAAAATCTAAAATCCAAAAATATTTTTCCTTTATTTCATTTTAAATCAAAAACAACAAAAATAGTATATTTTCATAAATTCAAAAATTAAACTTGGTAAAGTCTAAAGATTATGAGAATCGTGTACCAAAGTTGAAGAACAGAGCAGACTTCAAGAACTAGTCACTCAGGTTGAAACACCATCTGAATTCTATAGATACTGATTTATGGAAATCTATTGAGAAAGGGCCTTATAGTCCTGTTACCTCTGATGGTCCAGATAGAGGTTTTGTGTATACAAAAGAGTCACAAGAACCTTATCGTGAAGATGATTTACATGGAGATGATCTGAAGAAGGTGAAAAATGATATTAAGGCTTATTCACTCATGTGTAAAGGATTGCCTTTGGAAGTCCTATCAAGGCTTGAGAACTATCAAACTGGGTACATAATGTACAAAACTTTGAAAGTCATATGTGAAGGAGGAAAAGAAATTCAAGACCTTAAAAAACAGAAATTGAAAAGGCAACTTGAATTGTTTGAGCATATCTCAGGAGAGACCATAAATCAGATGATGAATAGATATTTGCAACTTACATCAGAGATGTCAACTCTAGGGATTAATAATGATCTTAAAGACCTAAACAATAGACTTCTGAATGCACTGCCATCATCTTAGAAACTATGACTTTGTTGAAACATACTGAAAAGTTTCCAATGGATCTTGACCTTCTCATTGCTAAAATTGAGTCATTAGAAATTGATGAGAGTTCAAGAAATAATGACAGAAATGCATCAACATCTCAATACAAGTATGTTGCTTCTCCAG
>BJCN01345939.1:0-12167 GCA_018326445.1 Flaveria brownii
TTTAAAGATAGATAGATAGGCTAAACACTCATTAAATAAACGGATTAAATTTTAATATAAAAAATAAACATGAATAGTTACAGTATAATATTTTAATATAAATATAATTAATATATATAGGTAATAGTTCAAGAAAAAAACAATTGTACTATTTTTTAACTCTCTTATGTAAATAGTTTTATTTTTAAACATTCATTTTAAGATTTTTTATAAAAAATATATTTTATAAAAATCTTGTTTTGTAAAAAATATGATTTGTAATTATTCTAGTTGTTTTAATAAGACTATTTTAAAATATTTCATCTGTTTATAATTTTTTTAAAAACAAAACGATTTTAAAATATTTTGTTTAAAAAATGTTTAATGTTTTAGAAAATTTCATATTATATAAAACTTTAGTTTTTTGTTATTTAGATTTTAATTAAAAGATTTTATTTTTAATTTCCTTCATAAAATCTATTTTAAAAAAAGATAGTATGATTTAGAAAATAGATAAGAGAGAGAAACATAGTAATTAATAAAATATATTTTTAATAAGAGAGAGAAATTTATATAAGTATTTAAATTACTATAACATCCTTTTGGGGGAAAAATTAATATGTGAATGTCTAAAAAAAGGACAAGTGGCAAAATCATGGCTTGAAAGAGTGACAAGTGGCAAAAAAAACCTTGCTTTATTAGAGGTTATAGATTAATGGAACATGTTAATGGTTAAAATGATCCAAAGTGGTATTTGAAAAACAAGGTTTGGTTATTAACTGGTTTGAGAGGGTATACATATCGGTTATTTAAAACAAAACAAAAAAGAAACGATTGAGTTATACCTTATAAACAGATTTTTAATCACATAAAAAAGCCAGCTTTTATTAGTGGTTAAAAAAACTCATTTAAAAATAAACCGGTTCCTAACCTGTTTGCGTAACGAGAATACTAACCGATTCTTAACATGCGGTTCTTACCGGTTCCGAACCGGTTTCTATAGTACCAGTAATTAACCCCTTTCGTTATTGGTTATCCAATTTATAGTTTTAACGTAAAATAGCCTTCAAAATGTTTATAAGAATACAAAACTCAATTTGAGACCAACCTTTTAGTATACTCATAAAAATAAACGACTCAACATGAGGCTAACCTTTCAGAATATTCATAAAAATATACAAATCAACCCGAGACCAATCGTTTAAACACCTATAAAAATAAACAGATCATCCCAATACCAACATGTTTAACTAAACGTTATGGTAAAAACGTAAAATAACAGTGCACGAACCATATTTTTGTATCAGTTTCATAAAAAATATAAAAGTTAAAAAAAAAATAATGGGAAGCCTTTCTCTAATATCAGAGCCAGGTTTCGATCCTGGGACCTGTGGGTTATGGGCCCACCACGCTTCCGCTGCGCCACTCTGATTTGATGTTTTTGGTAACACAAAACTTTATTATAATCACATGTTTTTGTATGTGAAAGTCAAAATACGTATGCTTCTTTGAACAAATTTTATTTATTTTATTACAGATCGGGTTATTAAAATACTGATGATGTATACTTTGTGATTGAGAAATAGATTAATCGGTAACTAGGTTTGGGCCCCGCGCGTTGTCGCGGCTATGCGACTTTTAACGTAACCCTAAATCAAAATCAAAATAAATGTTTGAAACCATAAAATCAGCAAAATACACAAAGTAAAACACACCAAAACCCCAAATTCATAACACACAAGAACATTCAGAACCCAAAACTAAATCAAAGCCCAACACTATAAACAAAATAGACGAAAATCAAAGCGCGACACAGTCCTATATAGAAAAACTGACGAACATCAAAGCCCCAAAAAAAGCAAACAAAAGGAAAACCCAAACCTTAACAGGGTATCGATAACGAAAGAAAGAAAGTAGGAACCCGGAGAAAGACAACGCCAACAAATGCTATAAATGAACGTAATCGAAACACCCATCAAAGAGACGTGTCAAGAAACCAAAAAACTCACAAGAAAAACCTCACCCTTAAACCTCAAACCCACAAAACAAACCTATAAAAACACATACAAAACTAAAAAAAAATCCCACCGACTAAAGGGAATAAATAGAATAGAAATAACCTAAGTAATATCGTAAATTTGCCATGCTAAAAGTCTAATAAAACTTAAAAGAACTTATTATATTTTGAATCAAGTCTTGTTAAAATCGGGATACGTTATTTGTTTTATTGGTTAACTAATTAATCGAATTAAATAACGTATAGTTTAACAGTATTAATGTGGTTAGAAAAGTTGTTACTCCCTAATGGTTGAGAGTTATAGCTTGATGACGGATGTCGGTGTAGATTTATGAGTATATATCATATGTATGTGAGCTAGTCATTTAAAAAAGTTAAAAAATTAACAGAGTATTTTAATTTATGTTGTATTTGTGGGTATAGAACAAGAAATCAAACATAATAAGATCGTGAAAACTAACCAAATAAACAAACCTGACACTTGACGAATTCTGAAACTTGAATGTAATCTTCAAATAACCAAACTTGGATCAATCTCTGAATCGTAAAACACTATCAGATAAACCTATTTCGCGGGTTACTCGCGATTGATTTATCGGATTAGACAGAGATTTCTTGATGGAGTCGAGTTTGTTTGAATCTGTGATGTTTCTTTTGAAACTTCATGTAACCGTATCTTGTTCTTCTCTTTTGATCGAGAGTAAAAAGAAAAATCAATCTGAAAAAAACGACCTCTTGTGTCATCTCATCTTTTTTATTATAACCAAAGGTCCACATATAATTTCATGAATGGGCTCTATTTGAATGGCCCAAGCAAATTCACATATGTTAATTCAATAAAGTTCAAATAAGCCCAACAACTAATCAAATGAGCCCAGCCCATATAATTAAATCCAAATAACAATTGAAATTAAATCGAGTTCGCACTCACGCGACACCTAACTCGTTTAATTTATAATGTTATTTTCTCGATCAACGAATTAATCCAATACACTAAAATATATGTTGATAACACAAAAATTACCAACAATTTACATATAAAAAATAGTATACAGTCACCTCTGCATTTACGCGTTGCAATGCATGTTTTTCTCCGGGCTCAATTGACTTTCTAAAAAGTCGATTAAATCCTCATCATGTGCTTCTTTGAACACATAACTCATTCGACTTACGTGTTTCTTAATGTGACATACTTTACCACCAACTCAACTTTAAAGTGATTGTATTTAGTTATATGCATACGTTAGATCTTGTTCCAACAACTATTAATGATTTTAGACTTAACCTAATGTTCACACTTAAACCAAAATATCAGTTACAAAACATACAATTTCAAGTTATATAGTTTCAAATGCATTTTTCAGAACTTTCAAAGCATTTATGTAAGTACAAATGATCATTTGATATTAACATTGGCTAATTAAACTTGTCAATTCACTAACTTCGAGTCTGGTTGGGTTAGATTATCATTTATATTATGCAAACTTGATTTTTAATAATTCAAATGATAACCTATTGGCTGATAATAATTTATACTATGAAATTAGCCGATAATAATCTTAACTTTTAGTTTTGTTACTAATGACAAGTGATAGTTTAGATTATTAAGAATACTAATTTACAGCTTCTATATGCATAATTGTGTTGCAACTTATGCTTAGGATGTTTCTAAAGAAAATTAACAATAATAATCTTCTACTTTTAACCAAAAACTTTTTATCTATTGCAATTTAACCTTACAACTTTTTATTTCACCTTTAGTCCCCTATACTTTACATCTTTCACAAATTTTCGTTTTACGTTTCGTTTTAATTTTGCAAGTTAATACAGCGCAAACATGCATGTGTGGTTCAACATTTTTACGTTTTGTTTTACATTTCGTTCTAAATTTTGCGAGGTAACACGACGCAACACGCGTGTGTGGTTCATCATTGTTACGCATGTTTTCTCCCGTTAGACACAACGTAACTTTAGTGTTGATGGTCGCTGGCGGTGGTATGACACACTGAGTACTATTTAGTACAATTTTACGTCGGGCTTGATTCTAGTTTTCACTAAACACCATTATTTTCACAATTTAACAACGTATTTTGATTTAAACTAATCCCAATTGTGATTGTAACTATATCACCAATTAGTGATGATTAAAGCATAATTTTACTCAAAATCCCACTTTAGGAGAAAATTCATCATAAACACATACCCAAATCTTTATTTGGACCATATATTCAATGCTAGTGGATTTTAACAAACTACAAACTTTATGTGTGATGTTTCTACCAACACGAGTTGTCATAAGGAACTTTCTAACCCTTATGAGTCGTGAATCATCAACCCTACATAAACATAAATTCATGATATGTTCATCTCATTTAAACTCTCAATTATCATCATGTTTTGCACCACTCCTTTTTGTATCACTCATTTTTGAATCCACATGAGATCTTTGAATAAATCTTATATTTCATATTTAAAAAACTAAACATATATATTAATTAGAAATAACTAAAATAACAAAAGTAATAATAAAAAAATCTAAAATTGCAAAGTTAAATTAAAACCTAAAATCTAATAATAAAACTAAAAATCGAAAGGCCAACTCACTTTGCAATTGTTTCATGTTTACGTTGAAATTTTCTAATAAGTATGATCCGGGGAAACCGTCAACTGACCCGATAAGAGCCTACCTTTGGTTTACTTGGTTTTTGGCTTGAACTTTGTGTTATGTTGGAATCGATTTAAGCAGGAAAACAATGTAGAACAATAGAAGAAAATTTAAAACTAGCTCCCATATTTATATATTATGAATTTCTCACCTTAACCAGTAAATCTATGGAGGTTATGTCATTAAGTTTCTTTCATTGGAACCAACTCTAAATATTTAAATTTTCATTTATAATTGAGGTGACCATAATTGGTCCCTCAGGTTTATTTGTCTTGTTTTTAGCTACAAAACTAGTGTTTTCACTTTTAGCCTTAATATTAACATTTTCATGATCTGTTGGTCTAAATATCATAATTACTGAAATTTAGGCCAGCACGTCATAAAGGAGATTTATGAATTTATCATTATAGATTTTCAAGTATATTACATTGAAATTATGGGTGTTACATTGAATTTGTGGGCACAAGTGACCAAGTAAGAGATCACCATTACTAATGAAAATAGGATTGTTGACCACCATTCCTAATGAGTAGTAACAATGAGTAGTGAGCCCTCTATAAAAAATGTAAAGGTTTATGACAACTCACCATTGATATTGGTGATGTAAGGGTTGTTTAAATAGCTTACGACTCGAAGTTCGCTCAAAATAGTTCGGTTTTAAACTGAGTTGAGTCGAGCTGGCTCGGTATGAAAACAAGCTAAATTTGGCTAGGTTCATAACGAGCCACGCGAGCTCGGTTTAGTTTCTTTGTTAGCTCAGCTTGGTATGGCTTGAATTATTTTACTTGTACTATATATTAGAGTAAATTACAAACTATGTCCTTTATTAACATATGAAATTGCATGGTATGTCCTTTAGTTTTAATAATTACATAACATGTTCTTTTATTAAAAGATTTTGCACATATATTATCATTTACACTAACTATCATTTAAATGTGCAGTTAACTAAGTTATGTGCCCCCTCACATGAGGCTATTTTTATCATTTTTTTCACATCTAATGTATTAAAAAATTTATAAAAAATAAAAATTTTAAATGAAAAAAGAAAATTAAAAAATATCAGATCGTTAGGTAAGTCGGTGAAACCAATCACTCTTGCTGTGTGTTCATTCGACCAATCGTCAAAACATTTAATGACAACAACCTCCAATAACATTTACTAAATTAAGAAGTCTAAGTCATAAATCATTTAGAAGGTCGGAAAATCATCAATAAACACAAAAAAATACACGTTAATACTTTATAAACCACTCACACTAACAAATAATAAAAAATTAATAAGGAATAAAAACTTGGAGATTACATGTGATTCTTTGAAATGCTTATATAATTGCAAAAGCAAGAAAATAAACTATTAGTCGCTCGTTAATCACAAAACAACATAACCCAAAAATTCAAAAAGCAACGAAATACACAAAGTGAATTACGGATTTTAATCTTACCATCATTGTTTGTTTGAGTTCAAGGGGTTTCAATGATGTGTGAGATGTTGTAGGTGGTGAAGATGACCGGTATTGGGCTATCAAATAGGGGGGATGATGGATTTAATGGTATGGAACGTAAGAGGAACGCGGGTTCACTGACTTACCCAACGGTCCGATATCTTTTAATTTTAATTTTCATATAAAGTAATTATTTTTTTTTATTTGTTTAGTATATTAGATGTGGAAAGAAAATGACAAAAATGCATATCATGTGAGAGACATAACTGAGTTAATTGTATATTTAACTGAAAGTTAGTGTAAAGGACAATAGGTGTGCACATATTTTAAAAAAAGAACATTAGATGTAATTATTAAAATTAAAGGGCATACCATGTAATTTCATGTATTAATAAAGGACACAATTTGTAATTTACTGAAGAATAAAATACAAAATGATAGTACAATTACAAAGAATAAGCTATTTTGTTTTTAAGCAATGGATTTTATTATGCTATCTTGCAATGAACTAAAGGCAAAACGACAAGTAGAAATACGATTAGATATATGGAACAAGTCATGGATGGATTGATTACATCATGATCCCCCAGTAATAGAGCAGATTTTACCTTTTGAAATTGCACAAGATTTTTTTTCCACCGTTATCTTGTAGTGTGATTTGAAAGCTTTGTTTTGAGTTTTAAGTTTAACTAGTTTATTACCCGCTCGGCGTTGCACACGATATCATACCCGGCGTGATAAAGTATAGACAATAATTGACCCGACTCGTTTCCGAATTAAATTAATTTACGTCGAGAAACATATAGTAACTCGAATTTATAACGTTTAATAAAAAATACTATATTTATCTTGACTCTTTTTCAAAACACATTTATATTGAAACTTATTCCAGCATAAATCGACCAATGGCAAAAGGCCAAGTTGTGTTTTTAATTTACAAAAATATATGGTTGAGAAAAATAGGAAAGAATGAAAAAACAAAACAAAACAAAACAAAACGAATGTAGCTTAGTATTATCTATTCATATTAATATGTTTGGTCAGTGGGGTGTTTCTTTTTTCTTTTCTTTTTTTGGGGGTTTATAGGGTTTGTTTTGGGTGTGGATTCGAGGTTTGGGGTGGGGGTTTTTTGTGGGTTTTTGATGTCTGAACACGTGTCTTTGATGTGTGTTTTGATTATGTTCGTTTATAGGGTTCGTTGACATTGTCTTTCTCCGGATTTCTGTTTTCTTTCTTCCTTTATCGATACCCTGACGATTCTCGCTATTAAGGTTTGGGTTTTCCTTTTGTTAGCTATTTTTGGGGCTTTGATTTTCGTTAGTTTTCTATTTTGGACTGTGTCGCCTTTTTGCGACTTTGATTTTCGTCTGTTTTGTGTATGGTGTTAGGTTTTTTATTTAGTTTTTGGGTTACGCATGTTCTAGTGTGTTATGAATTTGGGTTTTTGGTGTGTTTTACTTTTTGTATTTTACTGATTTTGTGGTTTTGAACTTTCATTTTGATTTTAATTTTAGTTTAGGGTTACATTAAAACTCCATAACCGCGGCAACCCGTGACGCCAAAATCTAGTTTAAATTAAAAGAGCAAACTACAAACCATTTAACCAAGAAGGATATTATGCTTTAAACTTAAAAAGAATTTAATATATGCAAAGTTGAGATTAGTAAATAACTAAATATTATTAGAAAAAAAAAACCAACTGACCTTTGAAATTGTGTTATAGTATTTTTTTCATTATTTAATTCTTAAAACTATAGATTGAACATGCATGTATAACTAAAAATATTTGATACATTATGCGGTAGTTCTTGAGGCCCTAAGTTGTCGTTAGCTCGTGTTGTTTTGAGAGTTATCTTGGTGTAGATAAATCTGCAAATTTTTACTTTTAGGATTTAATTTATTTTTTAGATTACGTGGACATTTTCAAGCGAGTATTCACATTAAGTTTCCTATTTTGCCTATATTATGAAGGATGGTTGTGAGTGAATGAGAGAGAAAATTTATGCGAATTGTACAGTGATTCCTCATATTTGGGAAAACACGATACAACCCTCATAAAATTTTTGATATTTTTAAAAGTGTTTGTTAATGTAGAATAAAGTTAATGATAAATATATAAAAGAAGCATTATTTGATTCAAAGAGAGTAAAATAATAGTATTTTTTATGTAAATATGAGAATCGGGATAGAAAAACTATTATGAATGCTCTTATATGGTTGAATTGGCCGGTATAGTTTTTTCATATGCAAGTGGTATATCATTTATTGTTAGTTAACTATACGAACGTGTGGCAGTTTACAATCCTTCATTGTTAGCACTCAGGTATTTATTTTAAAGATAAAAACATATTTTTTATGGTGCAATTTTTAATTAAAAGAAATAACATGTATAAAAGTTACAAACGTTTTAAAAAGATGGGTAAATTTTAGAAAAAATCAACAAAAGTGATTATTATTAAAATACACTTCTAACAAACTTTTTTTCTTACGTTTTAATCTTAATCATTGATTGAAAACATTGATGATTAAAAAATTTTCTTACCCTTTAGAATTAAAACCTATTTTATCCGAAACCTTATTTACCAATGAAGTATATATAAATCTTTTAGGTAAAGTTATTCTTACGTGTATCCATGAAAAATGGTTTAAGAAACAATCTAGGTTTTTTAGTCAAAAATGAAAAAAAAGTATTTATATATTTCTTTATCAAATAATTTATAAATTATATATAAATAAAATATTCTTACCCATCAAAATAGAAATTTTGGATTTTTGGGTGGTGTTTAGAAAACATATTGTTGGACATTGTGTGGCTTCAAACGAAATGTCAAAAAAATAAGTTGTGTTCAAAATATTACAATATAATTAAAAAAAAATTTAAATCTTTATGGTTTTAAACCCTTAACGGACGTTAAACAAAAATTTTATTATAGAGAAAATTGTATAGATGATTCATGTGGTTTAACCAATTGTATGTTTGGTCCTCAAATTTTTAAAATTACAAAGTTAATCCAACCTTTTTATATATTCATTGCACATTTGGTCCCATAGCATTACCTTTATTCAAATTTTATGCATTTTGTGAAGTTTGAACTAACTTTTAAATTCAACCTTAGGGATCAAAAGTGCATATATAACCCACATAAAAGTTTGGAATAACTTTATAATTATTAAAGATTAGGGATTAAAATTGTAATGATTATACAAAAGTTTAGACTAATTTTAAAATTTTTAAAGCTGAGAGACCAAATGTGTAATCTGGTCAAATCAAAAGGACTATATATACAATTTTCTCTTTATTATATTATTACATCAATATCAATTACTTTTTATTTACACGACATTTAAGTGGTATTTTAATTAAATAAGCATTACACATAGTTTTATAGAAGATTAAAAGTAAATTAAATACTATTTTCATCTTTAAGGTTTGCTAAAAATAATTGTTTTCATGCAAAGTTTAAAGATAATCATTTTAGTCATATAGTTATAATTAAGTAGCGATTTTCATACACTCTGTTAAACGCATAAATGGAGACCACATTTTAATCAATTTAACTTGAATTTTTTTATTACTATATGAGATATTTATTGTTGTCATTTTAACCTATAAACCCAAATGCAATCAAATTAAAATGCAATAAACAAATATAGTGAAGAGTAAAGAAAATCAAACAATCAAACAATAAACAACGGTCGAACCCATGATCGTGTTTTCGAACAACCATGATGAAAAATTCTTTGAATGATAGATAGAGTAGTCGCATGTCTGTGAAGCCAATTGATGAGAATTCATAGCTTGTGAAGCCAATCGATAAAAATTGTAGGTTGTGAAGTCGACTAATGAGAAGCCAATCGATAGAGGATTGCATGTTATGAAGTCGATCAATTATAGGAGTCGAGTCTGGAAAGTAGGAAGTAAAAAAGCTTTTTTTCAATTAAACTGACTACAATGGCCCCTCATGCCAGTGGCTTTTGACAGAATCCACAGATAAAGTTAACAAAGTAGATGAAAACCTTTAGTTAATTGAAACTATATGGCTAAAATTGTTATTTTTAACTTTTGAATGAAAGTAGTTATTTTTAGCAAACTAAGATGAAAATAGTAGTTCACTTAAAAGTATTATGGTTTCTAAAGAGTTCCCTATCCTACACTAAGAAACTTTACAAAAATCTAATAAACAATGTTTAAAATCATTGAGGTCGTATTTGAAATCGCTTATCAAATGCCAGATTTTCTAGAACCCGTTACGCAAGTTAGAAAATCCTTAAAAATCAACACACTTTTGAACCACCTAAGGATTCACAAATTCCTTCGAAATCCCATGTTACTGTGACAAATAGTTTGGTCAAGTCGTTGGTTGACCTGAGAAAGTAAACGTCGTCTTTCCTTTTTGTTTTCTTTGTATCAGTTTTGCACATTGTAATCATATAGGCTGTACCAATCTTGGAGGTATCACCCAGATATCTATATCTACTTGATCTTTCAGACACAAGTTTCATAATTCGATCCACACGCCTCATATACAACTCACTAATGGAGAGCAAAGCGGTAGCGTACTGCGTAATTACAGTCATTCTGGGAATAATAGCTGCAGCCACAGGTTTGGCAGGGGAGGCAACTAAGGTTAAGGTAACAACAAAAAGTCTAAAGCTTTATATGCGTAGATCATGTTGAGATATATCTTGATTGGGTCAGGTCGGGTCCAAATAGGTATGGGTCAGGAGCAGGTTTTATTTATCAAAAAGTCTACAACAATAATTGACGTTTTTTTTACTTCACTAGAATATATTTTATCTCAGTATGTTATAATAAAAAATAGACGCATGGGTAAAATGACAAGTTATACACTTATATGATTAATATATGTGCTCTGAGTATGAATGTAGGCTTCTGAAGTTCATATCTTGTTCAATACTTGTGTATATCCAAGTAGTCCGGCTCTTGCACTTGGAATCGTATCAGCTGTATTCACTATAATTACACGAATTCACATAAGTGTTACGTTTGGTGGATGTGGTTGTTGTCAAAAAGATCATAACTCAACTCCAATTTCAAAACTCCTGTTTGTATTCTCATGGTAATAGGATTGATCTTAATTTTTCTTTTATTTATGTCGATGTTAAAAGTATACACAAGTAACAAAATTTTTATACAATAATTTACTTTGAACAGGGTAGCTTCGGTTGTAGCAGTGGTTCTACTATTTGCAGCTGCAACACTAAATAATAGACAAGGTGGAGAGGTTAATTCATATGGTTATATTACATGTTATATTGTGAAGCCCGGGATATTTGCTGTTGGAGCTGTTTTGGCCCTTTTAAGCGCGGTTTTTGCTGTTTTAGCTTACATGATATCAAAGCGCCGACCAGAAACTACCACGTATCCTGCAATTGCACTCCCTGTCGTAGCTAATATTGTTGGTCTAGAGAAAAATGCAGAGGCTTTCCCTCCTCAACAATATGCTCATCACGAATACCCTCTTCAATAATACCCTACACAACAGTATTATGGGTTGTGAAGCTAGGCAAGTTCAAGTTCAAAGAAACGTGGATCAATTACGGTAGCTTTGTAACTGATTATAAGTATACTAGTTATACTAACCCGTGTGTTACACGGGTTGAATAAATAAAAAAAATTAATAAAACAAAAATTATTAATTATAAAATAATATTTTAAGATATAATATCACTGAAATTATGTATTAGAAATGACTGTAAGTTATAAAATAGTGATATCAACTTTTTAAAACTTTATTTTTTTTCAAAAAAATAAATAAGCGTTTTGTTCTAAAACAAACCGTATAAAAATGTCATTTTTAAAAATTTTCTTATTATACTCTTAAATTTAATTATTTTTGGTTTTAAAAAATAACTTTTTAAAAATACCAATTTTAAATATTTCGTAATCTTAAAAAAGTCTTATGCTTTAAATAAATTTATTATTTTATAAAAAAATTGTTTGTTTAGAAATAACATTAATAAATATATCTCTTTATTAATTTATTAAATCTAAAAAAGTGTTAAATAGTATTATTAGTAACTAAGATAATTATTTAAT
>BJCN01345945.1:6410-21428 GCA_018326445.1 Flaveria brownii
TGTTGAAACACTTTATTTGTTTCTAAAAATCATTCGAATGATAGTTTCTTATACAAATACGAGTCCGTACATGGTTAGATACCGATGTCGGATGTATTACAATCATGGAAAAACTGATCAAAAGTTAAATATATGTGAAAATATAAAAAAAAATCTAGACGCATTACCACTGTTTGGGCATATGACAACTGTTTAGGCATATGAGCACAACACTTAGCCATTTTCCAGCAAACTCCTAGACACATGAGCACTGTTCAGGCACATGAGCACTGTTCAGGCACATGAGCACTGTTCAGGCACATAACCACTATTCGGACGCATCAGCACACTTAGCTATTTTCCAGCAAAACTCCTAGACACATGAGCACTGTTCAGGCACATGAGCACTGTTCAGGCACATGAGCACTGTTCAGGCGTATGACTTAGAAAAATTTCCACTATCTTTTGTAAAGGTCGAGGAGGGGTTGTTACACTAGGCACATGGGCAGTTTTGGGCACATGAACACTTAGCCAAATTCAACATATTCTTTGGCGCATGGGTACTATTTGGGCGCATGCGCTTTAGGCGCATGGGACCACACTTAGGCAGTTATGATTTAGTCTTAATCATCAATCTAACATGTTCTAAGCTTAGTTCTAACATTCTAACCATCATAATAAGAACAAGGCATCATCAAAATATCATAAACATCGGTAAATCATAACCCACCCACATTCAAACATACACATACACATGGGTATAAAAACCACATTCATAAAAACATTCACACATGCGCTTCCAGCCCCAAAATAGGTTAAAACATGTAAAAAGGGGGTTTCAGAACTCACCTTAGCAACATTTGGGTATGACTTCCTTCAAACCCGTTTGCAATGAGCTCAAACACCTAAAACCCACCAAATCACACACAAACAAACACACAACACACATAAGCATATAATCAAGGCATAGGCTAACCAAGAACAACTTAAAATGATGAATTCTTACCTTGAATTCGACTTCCCTTCTTCTCTTTTAAAAATCTGAATGCTCTGCTCTTCTCTCTCTTTAAAACCAGTTGCAAAAAGGTGATGTGCAAGAAGTGGGCGGCCATGCCCACTTTTGTACAAAATATATTATAATTTTGTATTTTTTGCACATTTAACCCCTTAACTTGGTTTAAATTACATTTCTTTCTTTTTTTCACTTTTATTCTTTCTTTCATCTCTTTAAAAATATCTGGGTGTTACAAGTCCACCCCCTTATATAGGTTTCATCCCTGAAACCTGTTATTCCTCAAATAAATATAGGTAATGTTGTCTCATCTTTTATTCAGTCTGCCATGTAGACTCGAATCCCTTCCTGTGCTTCCACTATACAAGCACAAGGGGAACTACTTTATTCCTTAACCTCTTTTCCTTACAATCATTGATCGCCACTGAATGTTCCACATAATTGAGCCGTTCATCAACTTCGATATCTTCTAATGGTACAACCATATCCTTGTCATCTAAACACTTTCTCAGATGAGATACATGGAATATCGGGTGAATTCTACTTAACTCATTAGGTAACTCCAACCTATAGGCCACCTCTCCTACTCGAGCAATGATTCGAAAAAGTCCTATGTATCTCGGGCTCAACTTGCCTCGCTCTGTGAACCGAATGATACATTTCCAAGGTGAGACTTTCAACATAACTCTATCACCCACCTGGAACTAATCGGTTTATGTCTCTTATCGACATACGACTTTTGCCTATCTTTAGCTGTTTTTATGAAGGCTTTGATCTTTTCAAGCTTCTCAGCCGTAGCCTTGATCACCTCGGTACTTCCAACTCTTTCTGACCAATATCACCCTAACAAACGGGTTGTAAGGTTTCATATAAGGTTGGTGCAACCCAAAACATCTAAAGTCTCTTCTGCATGCATGCATAAGAGTACTGAAGTAGAATGCTTCGAAAGCTTCACACTCTTCATTAGAAAACATTCTAAGTGTGAAATCTTCCGAAGCCAAGACCAATATCTTCCGAAGCTAAAGATGAAGTCTTCCGAAGCTTCAAAGACAAAGTATTCTAAAGTCAATTATTGAAGAAAAACTTCTTCCGAACACTTTTAAACACATGTTATTATCTGATGTACCTTTAGCATAAAGTTGGACCACCTTTCCGCTACAACTTTGATTAGGAACCAACTTTACATAAGTTGGTGAAAGGTCCATACTTTTGGTAACCGTACACTGAGGTCTTGAATCTGTACTTTCTACTTTATATACCTTTATCCTTTTTGTAATATATTAGGATGTGAGCTATAACATGTCATAGTCAAAAGACAATGCATTGATTTAGTTGTTGTCTAGATCATGTATCCAGCTGGCCTTCAAAGTATGGCCGGTTGTAGGTTGTAGTATAAGTATCTTTGGTCCTTGTATCTTATCATCATCGTTTTGTAAACACTTGTAAGGAACTAGAGAGAAATATACATCATACTTGAAAACCAATTACTTGTGTTCTAGTTCTATCTCTTTATTGCTTGTGTTTCTCAGCTTTCATACAAACTGATTTTTCTAGTTTCCCATTTGATCTGTTAAGTGTTCTAAAGAACTCTCCTTATTTGTGTTGGATGATTTTAAGTAACGTACTTAAACAAGAGGCTTTAGTGATTTTTGATTAAGTTTAGGATTCTATATGTACAACGTTTGATGCGGATTGTTTGTGAATTGAAACTTGACAATGTGGGCTTATCTTATCTTACTGATGGGGACAATGATCGTACAGGTTATTTAAGTGAAAAATCAAGATTGTTTTTGTATTCTTACTCTGAAAATATGAGCTTATTACATCTTACTTATGGGGGAGAGTACTTTATATGATCTTGTTCGTAATCACATTATCTTGTAATTGGATTGAAGAATCAGGTTCTTAAGTAATCCAAAATAAAAGTTGGACCTCTCTTTCATATGGCTAATACATTTTAAGTTGTAAGTAATCAAGATAAAATAGTTTAATCTTGATTAAAAATGATATCCTTTATGTAGTTTTACATTAGGAGGAGGTTAAAGCTGAGGGGTATACTAAAGTGAAACATACTCGATGAATAGATAATTCTTGAAGATGAGTAACTAAAATCAAACATAGCATGATATCATAATCCATAGGAGGAAATTGTAAAGAAGTAGCCATTATGGATTACAATATCAAGTGAAAAGCAAACATTCAAATCATACAAGAAATACAAGGATGTGAGAACTCCAAGATGATGGATAAAGATCTTATCGTGTGAAAACTTGGAGTTGCCGCATGAGAACACATTTGGATAGTATATATAGATGTTTTTACTTTGTATTTCATGATAGGTTTTTCATATGCAAAGGTGCTCTAAGAGTGAGAGAGTAGAGAGATGTGTGACAGGCCACCAGAGGGAGCTCACCTTTGGTGGATCGAGCTTTAACGATGTAAACTTCTTTGGTATTGTAATCATTTCATTAATAATATTTTATTAAATTTTTTTAAAGTTCTTTTATATTACACATTCACACATCCGTCTTAATTTGATTATCAAGCACAACAATTTGTGGAATCGGTCGTGATGAGAAATTTACAAGAACATGTGATTGTAGTCTTCTCTTGATCATTAGGTGCAATTAGGATTTAAAAGTAACCTGAAAAACTATCACAAAAGCAATAAAACATATTCCCAGATAATCTTTCTAATATTTGATATGACACACGCACACATTCGTCTTAATTTGATTATCAAGCGTAACAATATGTGCAATCGATGGTGGTTAGGACTTTACAAGGACATGTGAATGTAATCTTCTCTTGATCACCATATGCCATTGGGATTTAAAAGTAACCTAAAAAACCATCAAGAAAGCAATAAAAATATTCCTAGATAACCTTTCTAATATTTGATCAATAAAAGGAACAAGGAAATGATCCTTTATTGTTGCATCGTTAAGTTTGCTATAATCAATGTAAACCCTCCAACCTATGATGGTTCTTGTAGGTATCAATTCATTATTTTTATTGGTCACCACTGTCATACCTTATTTGTTTGGTACCACTTGTACCATGCTAACTCATACAGATTTGAGATTGGGTAAATCAAACCTGCATCAAGTAGCTTGATTGCTTACTTTTGAACCACTTCTTGCATATTTGGGTTGAGGAAACATTGATGTATGGAATATCATTTTAAATAAAATTTTATGGTTATAAAAGTATATCATTTTATACTTTTGAAAGCCATTCCCTGGAAGATTATGGATGTAAAAGGGAATATCATATTCAATCATTTCCTGCACACAATGATCCATATGGAAATCAATAATATCAACAAAATAAAGTGTATCATCATGGATTTGAGAATATTACATCGAATCCTTCATCTTAAAAACTACCTCTTATCTATCCACTGAAGGGTCAATTAACCTTCAAACACATCTACTAAGGATCTAGATGTAACTAAAAAAAGGCGGCCAAGAATGAGAGGTACGCTGTTGTCTTCATCCCTATAGTGGATTACAAAATTCATAGGAAACACAAACTTACCAATTGTCACCAAGATATCTCAACTATACCTCTTGGATATTTCATCAAGCGATCGACAAGTTGAATGCTCATATGTATTGGTTGTGGTTCTCCTAGGTCTAGCCTTTCAAACATGGATTATGCATCAATTTGTTGCTAGCACCTAGGTCAGCTAGTGCGTTATTCACAGTCAAACTACCAATCAAGCATGGAAGTGTGAAACTCCTCGGGTCTTTCATTTTCTGTGGTAGCTTATTCTAAAGTACCAACGAAAATTCTTCATATAAAACCATATGTGAAAGCTCACTAGGCTTTTATTTGTTTGTTAGAATATCTTTAATAGAACTCCATATTGATTCACATTGTAAACAACTCCTAACAACTTATTCACTCACATTGTACACAACTCCATGTTGATAATCTGAGCTCATATGCGCACCGCCACATAAGTGTTAGCTCGTTTGCACTTGGTTCAATTTCATTTGATCAATTCTTTTAGCCATTGTTTCCATTTGTGTAGCTAAAGACGTGCAGTCATATACATGTGAACCCCTTATCTTGATGGTCTACTTCAGAAGGCCCTTGATAAGTGTTCATTTCCAGTTGTCAAGTATGGCATGCCCCTTTGTAGGGGTTTTCATGGCAAAAGAGCCTTAAGCTTTAGCATCGACTATTTTACAATCTTGTGGATACAACCTGTTGTAAAAGTTAGTAACTTGCATCCACTCATCCAACCCATAATGTGAACATTTCATTATCATCTCCTTGTATCGTTCCCAAACATCATAAAGTGTTTTCTATTCATCCTGCATAAAAGAAGCGATATTATTCCTCAATCTTGTAGTTTTAGATGGTGGAAACATCTAAATAAATATTTTTAGCAAGATTATCCTAAGTGGTTATAGAACCAGAAGAAAGTGAGTTTCACTAAGCTTTTGCTCGGTCTCGAAGGGAGAATGGTAAAAGCTTAAACTTGCTAGCATCATCGAACAACCCATTCGTCTTGAACATATGACAAATTTTCAAGAAATTTGCTATATGGTCATTCACATCTTCATCCGATAAACATAGAACTGAACATTGTTTTGAATCATTTGAATCATTTGCGATCGAATTCAAAGTTATTGGCTTCAACCGCTGGTCTAACAATGCTCGATGCCAAACTACCCAATTATGGTCTTGCATAATCATAGAGGGTCCTCTATTCATTGTTTTGGTTCCCCATATCTTCAAAGTTTGTGTCCATGGAATTATCTTCTTCTTTGGTGTCGATTTGCATGGTAAATTGTAAACGAGTAGCTTCGCTATCAATTTCCCTAACTATTTGTAGAGATTTTTCCCTTAAGTTTCCTTTTCTAAGTAATTTCTCCGGATTTGAATAGGGTTCAATAAGGTCCTCAACAGGTAAGATGCGGACATAAGCTTCCTGAAAAAACACAACAAAATACCAAGCACCGTAAAAAGGGACTAAAGGAAAAAAACTAGTTATAATATGCAAAAATATTTCAAAAATAAAATATGCATAAATGGTTAAATTAGCAACTTGAATCTTTCTTGAAAGCACCGTATCCACTACAACAACCAAAAAATTGATGTGTGTAAAGTTATATATATAATTTTTTAGTAAGGATTTTTTCATACAATTGAGTTTTAATTTAAGAAACGATTATCACTTTTGAACCAACTACACATAATAGGCAAGTGCACCTATCACATAGTAGTATAATCTTAGGCAATAATCGATTATTAATCTGTCGACACAATGGCTCCCAATACTAAATTATCATCACTATTTAACCGATTAATTGAGTTTGGGTTTGTGAATATTAAAATTAAGTAATGTAATGAGCAAACTAAACTTACGAAGCAACAAAATGAAGATGAAGATACATAATCAATAAAAGATACCACTTGGATTTTGATTCCACTTAGCATAGAAATAACAACTAGCACAAACTCAAGGTGAGATCATTCTTAAGCATAATACATAGAAGTAGCCTAAACTCCAATCAAGGATATCTGAACATATAACCATTTGGAAATCTATAAAGATAAACACATAATGGCCACCTTAACTTGCCATAAGAAACTAATGATACAATTATGTCAATGTTAAGGATGAATTAGACTCCTGTCAGAGTTACCTAATTCAACAAATGTTTTGAAAGTTAACACAATAAACACATAATAACCATCTCAACTTACGTAAAATAGACAAAAGTATAAATACCATGATTACAAAATAGTTCATAACCAATGACAGAGACATTCATGACATACATCATGATTTTCTCAAACATAAGCTTAAGGATGCACATTTGATCAATTTTACTAAACCTTCAATATTCATTCACATTCCTAGTCAAATGTCACAATATTACATACAAAAGATTCAATTATATGCATAAGTCTTGTTAGAACATGAGGTTTTCCTACATAATATGCTTACAACACCCACAAGATTGAACATTTCATCAAACTAGAACAAACACACACAATCATTAAAGAATAATCAAGCTTTATCATAGCATTAACATCAACAACACCAATAATCATATACAAGTTGTTAAATCATGCTAGTTTTATCTAATCCAAATGATAGTAAATGTTTAGCCCATGAGGCATACAAAAAACACACCCAAACTCAAGAACATCGAAGAACTCATAGTTAATCTAGAGGAATTCAAACTAATTTTCAGCGGAAATGGGGTGAATGATTTAGATCCTCTTTGAAAGTATGAAATATTCAATCTTCGCCTTCAAATCTCTCAAGAATTCTTAAAGTAGACCCAAAATCACCTAAAGGGGTGAGAGAGGATAGGGTTTGATATAATTTGAAAGTTATGTTAAAATGGGGGTGAAATTAGGTTAAAAACCCGATTCCACTCCACACATGGGCATGTGGGATAAGTGAGTAGGTCATCTAGGTTGTAGTTTTTCATAAAATCATGCTTCACAACGGACATGACCATATAGGGGTGCCTACACGGCCTTGTCAGGAGCATTTCTTCACACTTAAGTTTTTTTCAAATTTCTAGTAAAAATCATTAAATAACCATCGGGGACTAAAACATTTAAATATAACATAAATAAGTGTATAAATAAATGCATTTGTAACAAAAATGCTTCAAATGCGAAATAATATGTATTGTCAAAATGTATATTTATTCACATATTAGATGACAATTTGGATCTTTGAGAGGAAATCTGTTAATCTTACTCCTCATATATGTTCTTGAATTGTAAGGCCCCGTTCCCGGGATGCTAACAGCTGGTCGATCGTCGGGCATAAAACATACAAATACATTTAATTTTCATAAAACCTCGCAGCGGAATTATCAAAATAGACATCTCATTTCATTATAAAAGCTTTTGCAAAACAATACATTGTTATCAAGTTACAAAATACATGTTGCATTACATCACAAAAGCATTATAAATATGGATGCCATCCAAAAGAGCTGAGTAGCCGCCTCATGCCATTCTCAGCAACCATTACCTGACAACTGGAAACACATAAAAGTCAACGTTATTGAGTGAGTTCTAGTTTTATAATAAAACATACTTAATCTTTCATTTAAAACCGATATTTTCTTTCATGCGATCATACATCATACGTACACATAGAAAATATCATTATTATATTCATTGTTCATTCGTTAACTTTCATTCATTCATTCATTCATTCATTCTTTCATTCGTTTGTTCATCATTACATCATTTCTTTCTGTCAAACCATGAACTTTACCCTTCCATCATGCATAAAGCTGGTACTGGATTGAAGTTTATCATAGACCTTCCATCATGGTTTACAACACCCTGTCTGCAGTACCGAAGGTAAAATTCAGGTGTACCATTGTCATGCGCTATACCCTTACGTCATGCATAAAGCTGGTACTCAGCCGAAGCCTATAATAGACCTTCCATCACGGTGTACAACACCCTGGCCGCAATACCGAAGGTAAGCAACAAGGGTTCCATACAAATGGTCAATCATAAAGAAAGACCCCAATGTGCATCCTTCTGGGGTAGTGAACCCACACACCATTGGGCTAACACCCTACATAGGGTGTGTCCCGACATACAAGGCTTGCAAGCCTTTCATTACTTCCATCATTCATCAATGCATGCATTCATTCATTATGTTCCTCTTTTCATTATCTTTCACTTTACGTTACATAATACTTTCATTTCATTTATTAACATAACACGTAAAGTCATGGGAAAGATAAGCATACATCCTAATAAGGAACGTGTGCTATTCGGTCGCATAGCCCTAACTGATGTAGAATGCAGTTCATCCCGAACCCAATCTGCCATTTTCGACCTTCGGCTCTTCCAAACCTCTTCTAAGCCCAAATCAACCATCCTAAACCTCAGGAATGCATACCACAACCCCATCCAAGCACACAAAAGCTCAAAATTAAACACCACTCGCATCACACACAAACACATACACACTGGTCAATCACACACATTTCAAAAACGGGTTTCACTATGTGTTCCAGCCCCAAATTAATTGAAAACATGTAAAAGAGGGGTCCTAGAACACACACAAACAACACCGTCAAGTAGAGCTTCGATTCAACCCACTACACTTCAACTTTCACGCTCGAATCCACGAGAACCAAGCTTTTCTCCCTTTTCTCCCTCTCTTCTCCTTTTTGCTAAATTTTTACAAGTGTGGGGAGGGTGTGGGCTGCACTCCCTTCTTATTCCCCTACTCTTCCGAACTTTCCCTTGTTTTGGCAAGTTTGGTCCCTCAGCTTTGGACTTTATTTCTTTTTCTTCTTTCATCGGTTCAAAGAAAATATCCGGGTGTTACAAGTCTACCCCCCTTATATAGGTTTCGTCCCCGAAACGTGTTATTCCTCAAACAAACATGGGTAATGATGCCTTATTTCTTCTTCAGTCTCCTACATTGACTCGGATCCTTTCCTGTGCTTCCACTTTACACGCACAAAAGGAACCACTTTATTCCTCAGCCTCTTCTCTTTTCAATCGATGATTGCCATTGGTTGCTCCACATAATTGGGGCGTTCGTCTACTTCGATATCCTCTAGTGGAACAATCATATCTTCATCTGCCAGGCACTTTCTCAGATGTGATACATGAAATATTTGGTGAATTTCACTCAACTCATTTGGTAACTCCAGTCTATAGGCCACATCTCCTACTCAAGCGATGATTCGGAAAGGCCCTATATACCTTAGGCTCAACTTGCCCCACTTTTTGAATCAGATGATCCCCTTCCAAGGTGAGACCTTAAACATAACGCGGTCACCCACCTTAAACTCAATCGGTCTGCGTCGTTTATCAGCATACGACTTCTGTCTATCTTTGGTTGCCTTCATGAAGGCCTTGATCTTTTCAAGCTTCTTAGTCGTAGCCTCGATCACCTCAACGCTCCCTAACTCTTTATGACCAATATCACCCCAAAAGACGGGTGTTCTGCATCTCCTACCATATAACATCTCATAATATGTCATACCAATGCTGGCATGATAACTGTTATTGTATAAGAATTCAGCTAACGGTAAGTGGTCATCCCTGCTTCCTCCAAAATCAATAACACAAGAACGAAGCATATCCTTCAACGTCTGAATGGTCTTTTCTGACTGACCATCAGTCAGAGGATGATAAGCCGTGCTAATATGTAACCTCGTCCCTATAGCCTCATGGCATTTCTTCCATAATTTGGATGTAAACTGGGTGTCACGATCAGACACAATAGAAACCGGTACACCACGACGAGTTACAATTTCCTTGATGAATAGATCAGCCAACCTCTCAGATGAATATGTCTCGCAGATCGATAGGAAGTGAGCACTCTTCGTCAAGCGATCAACAATCCCCCATATAGCATCATAACCTTTCGGGGTACGTGACAACTTCGTAATGAAATCCATGGTGATGTGCTCCACTTCCATTCCGATATATCCAAAGGTTGAATCTTTCCATACGGCTTTTGATGCTCGGCCTTCACTTGTAAGCAAGTAAGGTACTTACTCAAATACTCCACCATATTGCGCTTCATACCCGGCCACCAATAGTCTTTCTTCATATCTTGGTACATTTTCATTGCACCTGGATGAATAGAGTATCAAGTTTTGTGAGCTTCGTCCATGATCTTCATACGTAGATCCCCAAAACGAGGAATCCACATTCGTCCAAACCGGGTTCTAACACCAAGTGTGTTTTCACCCAACTCTGTGATCAGACCTCTCATTCTTTCAGAGTTACGATGATCTTCTTTCAATGCCTCATCTTGAAACTCTTTGACTTGCTTGATCATATCAGAGGTCATGATTAGCTGGTACGCTTTCACCCGAATCGGTTCGGGTCTTTCTTTCCGACTAAGGGCATCCGCTACCACGTTGGCTTTGCCCGGATGGTAATGGATCTTGCAGTCATAATCCTTTATAAGATCCAATTATCGTTTCTGCCTCATGTTCAAATCCTTCTGCTCAAAGAAGTAATTCAAGCTCTTGTGGTCAGTGAAGATGGTGCACTTTGTCCCGTAAAGATAGTGCCTCTAAATTTTTAACGCAAAGACCACGGCTGCTAGCTCCAAGTCATGAGTAGGATAATTGACCTCATGGACCTTCAACTGTCGGGATGCATAGGCTAAAACCATCTCTCTCTGTATTAACACACATCCCAACCCCGAGTAGGAAGTATCAGAATAAACCACCAGATCCTAACTTCCATCGGGTAATGATAGAATAGGAGTTTAAACCAACCTCGCCTTCAGTTCCTCAAACGCTTTCTCTTGAGCCTGACCCCATACAAACTTCACATCTTTTTGAGTCAACTTAGTCAGTGGAGAAGCAATCTCAGAGAAGTCTTGGATAAATCTTCTGTAGTAGCCCGCTAAACCCAAGAAACTACGAATCTCGGATGGCGTCTTTGGGGACTTCCATTGCATCACCATTTCCACCTTTGCCGGGTCCGCCATAATTCCATCAGGATTCACCACATGACCCAAGAATTGAACCTTACGCAACCAGAATGCGCAATTGTAGAATTTGGTGTACAACTTCTCCTTTCTCAACGTCTCCAAAACCTCCTGAATATGACCGGCATGCTCAATCTTGCTCTTCGAATAAATTAGAGTATCATCAATAAACACAATCATTGATTTATCCAACATTGGCTGACACACTCGGTTCATTAGATCTATAAAAGCAGCTGGCGCATTGGTCAAACCAAATGACATAACAAGGAACTCGTAGGGACCATAACCCGTGCAAAAAGCTGTTTTAGGGACATCCTGCTCTTTCACCTTTAACTGATGGTATCCCGATCGAAGGGCTATCCTTGAAAACCAACTGGCACCTTGAAGCTGATCGAACAAATCATCTACTCTCGGTAAGGGGTATCGGTTCTTTATCGTCAACTTATTCAGCTCGCGGTAGTCTATACACATCTTCATACTGCCGTCTTTCTTCTTCATGAACAGGACCGGAGCACCCCAAGGAGAGATACTCGGTCTAATGAACCCCTTATCAAGCAGCTCTTGCAACTACTCCATCATCTCTTTCATCTCCGTCGGAGCCAATCGATACGGTGCCTTGGCGACAGGTTGGGCACCTGGTATCAGATCGATCTGGAACTCGATCTCTTTGTCGGGTGGTACTCCTGGTAAGTCTTCGGAAACATATCTGGAAAGTCACACGCAACCGGTACATCGGATAGTTGTGGTGTTGGCGTATCCACGTCCTTTACATAGGTCAAGTAGGCACTACATCCATGCCTCATGAACTTTCCCGCCACCACCATTGAAATTACTTTCGGGATCGTCGTGACCCGATCCCCGTGAATCGTTACCGAACTCCCGTCGGGCGCTGTCAACCGAATCATCTTCTTGCGACACACAATGTTCGCCTTAAAGTCCGCTAATCAATCCATCCCAAGAACCAAATCGAAACCACCTAAGGTTATCACGAAGGTTCTAACCGGAAATTTATGACCTTTAGTTCCACATCATAGTCTTCTATCATCTCAGAAATCCTGGTAAACTTACCTATGGCAGTTTCTACCTCACATCGACCTGTCTACTACTAACAGGTAGCTTAGCACAAAAAGCAGTAGAAATAAAACGTTTACTGGCACTCGAAGCAAATAGCACAGAAGCTAAAGTTTGGTTTACTAGAAGCATACCGAACACAACATCAGGGTCCGTCCTAGCTTCCTCCTATGTCATAGTGAATTGTGACATCCGTCACCTTAACATCCATCAATTAACATAATTAACCATTGAATTATTCTTAATTATTCTTCCTCTTCTTCATGAACTCCTGTTATGAAAATCATGTTTGCATTATTAGCCTTGTGCTTGTACTTCCTTCGTGAACGTGTGTTTAGCCTAAACCTTTTATAAATTTCACCACTATTATCACCAAATATATCATTTTTATTTATAACCATTGATATTAATAAAACCATTTTAAGTCATCAATTACCATTAAACACACTTTTAACATTATTATCACAAGCACTTTTAAGGTCGTAATCAACCGAAACAAACTTTGGGAACTCGAGGGCTAAGTGCAGGGACAAAAATTGACATTTTGCAAACCTGGGATGGGTATAAAAACCCCATTCCCAGCCATTTTCTTCATCTTCATTCTTCTTCTTCACTTTCTTCTTCATCACCTATCTTCTTCACTTTTGCACCAAAAACGCCCCATTTGGTCTCGTTTTCGTCGTCTAGACTTCATCTACAACCTAGTCTACTCCATCCTTGCAGGTAGACGACCTTGGTTGTCCCTTTCTTGCTCGTTTTTCTGTTGTCCATTTCTAGGGTTTCGGGTGTTCGAGTCAACCCGAACATAAGAGGTCGTGTGGGTGTGTGTGATGACTTTCTGTGTGTGCTTCTTGTTTGTGTGTGTTTGTTGTGTGTTTCTAGAAGTCCTTGTTGTGTAAAACTCGTGCTCGGAGCAGCCGAAGGCTACTCTGCACTTCAGCAGTCGCGAACTTGCAGTTTAGGCGACTGGGTCTGTCATGCGACTGAGCTGTGCGACTGGTTGAGTCGTGCGACTGAGTCATGCGACTGTGTCATTCGGGCGACTGAGTTGTGCGACTAGGGATGTCATGCGATTGATTCGTGCGATCGAATATGGTGTGCGATTGAGTCAATGCGGATGAATGTTATGTGCGATTGAGTCAATGCAGATGAATGTTGTGTGAGATTGAGTCAATGCGGATGAATGTTGTGTGCGATTGAGCTCTGCGACCGAATGAATGTATGCGACTACGCCTGTATTGCACGACAGAAGGCCAATCACAAGAATGGAGGTTCAGTCATGCGAATGAAGCTGATTCGTATGAATGAAGGTTGATTCGTGCGTATGGAGGTTAAGTCGTGCGATTGGGTGTTGTGTGGTATGACTGAATGTCAGTCGTACGAATGAAGGTTCAATCATGCCAATGAAGCTGATTCGTACGATTGAAGGTTGGTTCGTACGAATGGAATGTTGAGTCGAGCGCCTGGTCCTGTTGTGTGACAGATGATGCTGTGTGTGTGAATTCCCCTCTTGAACGTCTGATGATGATTAGGTAACATCAGTAAAAATGTCATTGCCTGACCACAAAGATTAAAATCAACACCATCAACATGCACATACTATCTTAATTTAAGTCAACCTAACATTTTATAGATTATCAACAACCCATTTGAGACTACAAATATTTAACAAGTACTATCTTTTGTAACAATGGGATCTTTATACAGATGTCATTAGCAATGCCGACTACTCTTAGTACTTGGATCTACATAAGATCTGATACGTGTGTCCGCTTGTGTGTGTGCTACCCACGACCAGACCGATACAACCCGAACCGACCAAACATTTATGTATGCTTTATACATGTCATTACACTTAACAATAACTGTCAATAGGTGTTTGACCATTCATTACTAACAACTGTTGGGAACTTTGATCATTCATACTTACCACTTAACAAGTGAGTTTCGTGGCCCCTTTTTTATGCTTATACAACTTTACATACATTTACAAACATGGGGGAAAAGTATGCTCACCCATTTTTTATGTTGTACAACATACATAAAATTTACATACTTGGAATCAACGTGTTACTGTTTTGTGAGTACTTATCTGATACATGCTTGAGTCAGCTTTGTGGTTCTTTCTTACAACCATTTAATTCTAGTGTGGGAACCGACGGATAGGTATTGGTAGTACTACTTGGGTTGACACCCCCACCCTCGTGTTGGTATACTAGTTAGTACCAACAATCGCCAGGAACGGGCCTTGGGTGAATATATTCCGACAAGATTCTTTGTGTACGTCGTTAGGTTTGGTTGTAAAGCTCAGGTCATGTGATTTTTCTTACTTATAACTGTATTCACGGTATTCCGCAACAACATTTATACAGCATCAATTACTTATTTACTGTTAAACTTTGGCTCTGATACCAACTTGAAAAGCCTCGTTCCCGGGACGCTTATAGCTGGTCGATCGTCGCATATAAAACATACAAAT
>BJCN01345949.1:0-11323 GCA_018326445.1 Flaveria brownii
GAGCCACGACCGCGATAAACCAAGTGACAAGGCAGTGCATATCCTGGTGGGTATTACCCAGGCTAAATGTTTCGTAATAATCGATTCCTAAAGTTTGAGACTTCCCGTTTACAAACACGTGCGCTTTATATCTTCAAGTGACCCTTCCGGTTTATATTTGTGTCGAAATAGCCACGTGCACCAGACGACTGGTTTATTCATCGGGTATGGAACAAATTCCCATGTTTCTAGCTTCCTATAATGCATTATATTCATCATCACAGCCGATTTCCAATTTGCATCAGATAAAGCTTTTTGGTATGTGGTAGCGTGACAACCCTAAAAATTAAGTTTAGACAAGTTATATATAAATAAGATTCTCATACATGTTATTCATTATTTCACTAACCCCTTATAAATTATATGTGTTTATGTGTATATATATATATGTTGTACGTGTACATGCATACATGCATGCACAAAATTTACGTATGCATGTATCCAATACATAAATCTTTCAACTCCAAACATTATATAATCAAGTATCACAACTATGTAACATCAAATCATACACCAAATGGAATAGGATACAACCCAACTAAACACCATAATACATCAAAAAGAACTTGGTATCAAAACAAAACAAATCAAACCTTAAACACTTAAAACATGATCATAACCGAAGCTCTATACCCGGTTCATTAAAGCAACTAAAACCACCCGATTAAAATCCTAAGATTAGTGATTAATCACCTTAATCGATTTGGACACCTCACTACCCCATCTGGCCGCCACCTTGCACCTTGTGTTTCAAGAATTGGACACTTCATTGACCTATACTAGCTTATTCATCCATGCTAGCATGTAGATATCATGATTGTGCCATTAATGGCAACCGACCCATTACACCATAAAACTCTTGGACCACTCCACCACTACAATCACTTTGACCACCATCACCTTCACATCACTCCACCACCTTGAACTCGGTCACGATACCACCATCACTTTCTCTCAAAACTCTCGGTCACCACCATACCACCACCATAACCGAACACCACCATCATTTTACCCTCGGTCACCATAACCATCGTTTATCACCGCCATCTCCTACACCCTCTCTCGGTTCTCCCTATCAAACATATACCAGCCGTAACCTTGAGTGCTCAACATCGGTTTGCAAGAAGATCACGATCTTGGAAGCTCAAAACAACCACTCAATTCGATTCATCAAAGAAAGAAACTACCATCAGCTACCCTTTACCCTCTCTCATTACCAAGAATCAAGGTTTTAACTCTTAAACTTACTAAAATTTTAAGTTATATGTGTTTTAACAACACATATAATTAACCCTTGTGATTAAAACATGAAAAGCCTTCATCACACACTCCAAATATTTCAACTTCTTCAGAAATTAATAAGAAAGGTTTTGAAAATCTGAAAAATATGATAAGTTATGAAATTTAACAAAAAGATTATAAATAAGGGTTGAAATTATGCATAAACTTGATAAATTTGTTATACTACTTAAATGACTGCGATTGTGGGAATAAAAATGGTAGATATATTATAAATATTAAAGATTAAGGTTCTGAAATTTTTGGTACAAATGTAATCAGGAAAATAATTTATGTGAATTATTTAAATGTTTGGAAAAGAATTTTATACTGGAAGAACCGAACCTGGAAAGAAGATGAAAAAATTATATGTTTATTCTTCTGATTTAAAAGACTTGCATAAAAAGTTTTGTGGTTTAATTCGAAGTTATGCATAAGTTATGAATTTTTGAATTTATATTATTTGAAAATCAGGAAAAATATTTAAATTGTAAAATAAATCATGACAAATTTACACAACACATCATAAACAGAATATAACAATTTTAATGAAAATTGGAATTTTAATACATGTTCTGCTATTTTTAAAAAATATTGTTGAAATGATAAAAATCATGAAAATAGGTTCTGTTATGATTTAGGACTTAAGAAAATTTTTTGAAGATATACATTGTGTAGTATATATTATAACAAAATTTGATTAATTTTAGAGGCCCGAATGTATTTTTGTTAATTTATATAATTAAATATCAAAATTCCAGAAAATAAACTGTAATTAATTAAAATATGAAATTTTTATATGTTATATCTGATTTTTGGATCTATCTTCTGTAAAAATTTCGTAGTATATTTTTTATTATAATTTCTGTAATGAATTTTATAATTTAAGGTGCTGAAATCTTAATGAAATATTAATTGTTTGCAAATATTTTTATAGGTTATCCATTGGAGTAAGATGTGAGACTCATAGTCCCATTTTATATCTATAAAGTTTTTGGGAGGAAAAAGCATAATATTTTATGATTGATGCATTATTATGAAAATTTTAAGATATACTGTCATTTATGATACAACCATTAATTCGGATGTGAAACCGTTGGATAATATATGTAGCGTTATTTAGGAAAATATTTACTGCACCAACAGAATAAGTGTTGTGATGCTATATTATCTGATTTTATGAATTATATTATGACAGTTATGAATCATCTGATTATTAAGTAAGGTTTGGTTGTATTTGATAAATCAAAAATATTTTGTTTGAAATTAAACCTATGATCTCACCAACTATTTGTTAACCATTTTGAGTATGCTTTTTCAGGTAATCATGTCTAACAATATAAGGTTCTCTTTTGATGTTTATAACGACTGGGGAGATCTGGTGGGAAGAATTTGTGTGAACTTGACTGTTAACATCTACGATTTCAGTGTTTCGATGGACCCTCATTTTCATCATCTCTAAAGATGTAGTAGTTAAATAATATATTTGTAATAGGATTATGTCAAATTTTGATTACTTATATATGATGTAATCCTGACTTTAATTATCTTGGGATAAATAAATGTATTATGTTATGTTATAATGTGTTTTATTGTGTTAAAGTTTATTTCTTTTAATCGATGCGTTCTGAACAAGCGAGTTACATCCAAAAACGCTTCACGCTTCCCCCGGGATGTGACAGGGATGGGGAATGGTATTTAATCAGTCAGGGGCAATATTATTTTTTTATATTGTTTAACAAAGCAAACATCAACACTGTCAATGGTTTAGGTGAAATTGAAACAAAGCTTGAAATTGTTGGACTTTTAGTATAATAGATACTTTATTAAACTAAAACAGTGATTTTCGTCAAACCACAGTGACCAAAATAATAATTGCTCATTTAATTTTTTTGGGGTATTCTATGGTTTTTTTTTTTTGGAAGGTGAACGTCGTAACGGTAGTGACCCGAAGTCACACCACAAGCCTCGCGAGTTCGAGCCCCGGGATCCCCACTGGGTGTGGGTGTGCCCGTAGGACTTACCGCGATGAAACCGGTACCGAAGACCCGGCATCCGTGACCCGAACTCGGTACCCCCAGGCGGGAACCCCACAGGAATGTGGGTAAACCCTCCCCCCTCAGGATAGAACCCGCGACCTTAAGGTCACTTGTCCTTATCCCTCATTGAGGTGACCAACTGGGCTAGCCCAGCTGGTTCATCTATGGTTCATCATCAATTTAAGATATTGGTGATAGTCAATATTCTAGTAGCTTCAGAGCCATAAAATTGAAATGGTTGTGACTTTTAATCAAAAGAAATCGAGATGCATGTGATACAATGTGATGATATCAACAATTTTTGTCCACTTAGATCTCAGATAGAAGTAGAAAGATTAAGTTCAATTGGATTGATTACATTTGAAATCCAAGCATGGCTGGTTCCTTCATTTGCATTTATTTTCATTGTTAGAGTTCAATTGATAATCTAATCTATACCACTCAAATGAAAGAAATGTAATCCAGTGAAAATAATACTAACAGTAGGCAAAACCCTTTGCATCATATTTTGTATAATAAAGATTTATATATATATATGCTGCACACCAAGGGAAATACAAGGCACCTGGTTCAAAATGACCAAGAACAATAGGGGGGCTCTTTTAGATACCCATTGTTTTTGTTTTATTTATTCACTCAAACAGCAAGCCAGACAACACAAACTATCATATTATACATAACTGATCGAAGACCATTCTCATACAGACTTATTAGATGTGTTTAGCTTCTAACGAAAAGGTTTAAGGATCAACCTCATTCATTAGAAGCCATGGATTGATACGAGCGTTGATCAACAAATACCAGGACCTGTGAACTTGGATCCAACAAACGAATCAACGGCTTCAGAAACAGTGAGGAAGATGCAGTCCCTTCCGACTACATCCACGAACTTTGCCACTTTTAGCTTGTGAATCACTTGCCATCTTGGACTGGCGATAGCTAACTGCAACCAAAAATTAAATATCACCCAATTATCCTACCAACAATATATATATACTTTGGTGATGTTTCTTTTATCTTGTTGAAAAACAAACCGATAACAAATATTAAAAAGTATCTGTATGATCGTTCTCTTAGTGACATTTTTTATGAATAGGTCCTTTTTCTTAATGTGGTTAAAAGGTATTAATCTAAGATGTTACCCACACCTTTTATCAAAAAAGTGTGGCAAAAGGTCCAACCATACATCCCCAAGATCTTTTTTGTGTTCATGTAGGTATCTAATGCCAAGGTAGCCTTAACTAGTCTTTTATATAGGTGTATGTGAAGCATCTAATTGGTTCCATTCTGACTGAACTATATAGTGACAACACTCTTAATGTCACTAAAAGATATTGTTCTTGTGGGCATAAGTGCATTAATCATGTGTAAATATTAGTGGTGTGGCATAAGGCGTGTGTTTCGTACATTATTTCACTTACTGACACTTGGTGCCAAAAGATTGTTAATTTTTCTTTAAAAAAAGGTTACTTTCAAGAATTGTGTAATCTTGACTTCTTTTGTGCTGTTGGATCATGATGATTCATATCAGTTTTAATGTCAGGATTTGTGAAAGAGCACGTGTAACGTCTAATAATATCAAAGGGCAAGCAAAAGAATAATGTTGAAGTTGGTGCGTAGAATATCACTTTGATGCCTCCTGCTAGCAACTTCTTGTTAGTTTCTTCCAGCGCTAGAATTCCCGCGAAATCAATGTTGGTGACACCTATAATTAGAGAAAAGTTAGTCCATGAACAAATCGCGATGCTTTGATCAAGAAACATATGTATGGTTGGCTCGTATAATATGGATGATGTTCACTTACTAGACATGTCGAGGATTATTCCGTTGACTGGTCTTTTTACATCTTCTTTTCCATTCTCTTCAGCTACCCAGTTCAATATCCTGAAGGATTAACCAACATTACTAAGAAGATGTTGCACTTGCTTATTAAAAATGGGTTAATCTAATCTTCAGTGTCTTCGCGTACAGTAATTTGTTTCGAGGGTGTTTGAAAATTATCATCAAAACTGTTTATCTGATTATTTGCAAGCAAACTAAAATGTTTTAAATAGGGAATATAATTGAAGTTGTTTATCCGACAAGGATTTAGATTTTTAAAAAGTTGGATTTTATGATCTCAACTATAAACAATTGGTTGAAACTAATATTTTAATCAATAAGACTTTTAAATTTCACTTTTATTACCAAATTAATAGAATTCTAGTAGTATAGAACTCACATATTTACGTTTGATTTCCTTTCAATTTCAATTATTCAGAATGACGATTGTAAAAGAAATAGGAAAACATACAAGTGCAATCGAGTGCAAATAAATTGTAAATTTATGATAATTCTGTTACCGGAATTGTATTAATAGTGAAAGTGGAAAATATCAACCGCTCAATTTGTTAATTATTGAACCACACAGCATATATATATATATATATATATATATATATACATCAAACATGTACCTATCTCTGAGAGGATTTGCATTTGTAAAGCAAAGCAAGCCGGAATTTAATCGCATTATTAATACGCCTGGAACCCTTTCTGCTAGAGGATACTGATCAACTTCACAAAATATATCTGTTCCCGGAAGCTTTCCTAGTTCTTGCACACGCGGACGTAGCGCATTGAGGATTATTTTTGCAAATGAAATAACAACCTGTCACAAGAATGTAATCAACATTCAAATTTAATCATTACTCTTACTAGTGTATTCATTAGTAGCTTTTTTGGTGTTAAAATTAGTGAAAACATATTTAATATTTATGGACCATACGGTACGTCACAAGATAATATTTCTTGTATGGTTATGGAAAGCAACTACATGGTTCGATCAGTAGTCACTTTCTTTCATAAATGGATGTCACTTTCATAAAGACCTCATACTTTCTAAAAACGTGAATCATAACCAAACTTTTAGTAATGTTTTATTAAATTCATTTAATTTTTTCAACCACTCTGAGGTGGCCTGATGGTAAGACGTTTAGGTTCTCTGGTGGAGATCCGAGTTTGTTTCTTTCCGCGTAATTAAAGACCTTAGGTGGCAGCCGATGACAATAATCAAGGAATGTCAGGTTTAAGGTTCGAGTTTTGTGTGACTGTGGAGCAAAGATAATAGTTTGAATTCCACCCTTGTCTTGATTTAAAACTGTGAGTCAGTTGTCCCCTGCGACTTTATAAGGGGTGCTGAACACCAGTTAGCGAGTCTGATAAACTTGTTTTTTATTTCTTTTTCAACCGTCAAAATACTTAAATGGTAACATCTAGTCATTGTTTTGAAGCCATCGCGATAGACGGATAAAACTCACTATGATTCATTATCTTAGATATATTCACAACGTTTAAAAACTCAGTGACCCAAATGCCATTAGATTAGTTAGTTTGGTCAGCTATAAAAATTTTAATAATGAAGATATTGAACATTTAATTGATTTTATGGTTGACAAAAGTTTAAGTGACTTAACGAAATCAAACAACTTGATTAGCAACATATGATTATTTAAATAATTCTAAATTGTCTTTCAAGACGACAAATCAGTTTGTTTAAAATTATTTATGCATAAAAAATATAATAAAACTCTATAATCAAAAGGAAAACTATCATCCCAAATATAATATTATAATGATTCAGAGAAAGAATAATTGATCCGTTGATCTCTTAAATTCAAAGGAAAACTATCATCTCAATATTTGAAATTACAAGTTTTTTTAATAATCAACATTAGTTCAACCAACCATTATAATAATGTATCATGGTAGATAAATCTTTAATAGTCTAAAAATTTTGATTTTTTGATACTTCAATTATTTTTTAAACTGAATTTACTATTGGTTCTGAAAAAAACATGTCTATATATATGAGATTAACTTAGATATAAAAGATAACGGATGCTTACTGCAATCATAAGTCCAATTTCCACCGAAGCAAATAACACACCAAAGAAAGCTCCAGCACAAGCCAAGAAGTCGAGTTTGTCAACTTTCCAGATATTATAAGCTTCTTCATAGTTGATTAATCCCGGGAGCGCAGATATGATAATCGAGGATAGTATAGCAACAGGAGTGTAGTACAATAGCCCCGTTAGAAATTGTAGCATTAAGAGTACCGTGATGGCCATGACTACATTAGACACCGCGCTTTTACAACCAGCAGCAAAATTTACAGCAGTGCGTGAAAATGAACCTGATCGAACAAATGAATTCAAACATATAGGTAGCATTTGTTATCGTATGATATTGGATAAGTTAATTGAACCAATTGAATAGATGAATAAGATAACTATAAATTGAATACTCTACATACCTAGTTAACAAGACTCGTTAGCATAATAATAAACCCTAATAACATTATGTTTCGATATGTTAAATGTCAATGTAGCACCAGCTAATATATATAGTACCTGTGGAAATATAGCAAGAAGTCATGGATCCAACAATGTTCATAACTCCAATAGCTATCATTTCTTTATTCCCATCCATATTATACCCTTTAATCGAAGCAAAAGACCTACCAACTGCCACAGCTTCCTGTAACAAAAATAAAAAATAAAAATACTAATTTTTATTTTTGTGGATTAGAAAAGTGTTAGGATTTTTAAAACAGACGAACCGTTAGAGCAATGACAGCACAAATGAGCCCGATTTTGGCAGATTCTTTGAGGTGTGGACTGTTGAACTGCAACTGGTTAATTGAACTTGGGTTCAATCCTCCTTTGACTTGTTTGATTATTTTAACTCCATGTTGATCAGCTCTAGTAAAGTAGACTATTGCGGTTGAGAGAATTACTGATACTAGCGGTGCGATTGCTGGTAACCAGAATAACTTTTTGTTCTTTTTCCCCTGATATTTTTATCATGTTAGTTAATACTTCACTGGTCCTACAGTTACTGTGAAAGTTTCTAATTTGACTAAAGAGTAGTTGAAACTATTAAAACTACAAGATGAAAATGTTGGCGGTTGGATCGTGTGATTTGGCGAACCTAGTTAGGAGGAATTGAAGTTATATGAGAAGGAAAGTATTACTGATCAAATTGAAAGTTAACTGGAATAATTAAGTTGAAAATTACAATACTAAAAAAATCAGAGTTTACTAGAAATCAAAGGAAAAACTGTGGTAAGATGTAACTCATCTTACCACTATTCCATCTCGTAACTACTTGCTTAAATTTATGAAACAAAGCCAAGCTTCTTCCGGTCCATGTTTACCACCCAGATACGGTTTATACTTGACGTATAGGTCGTTAGTAATCGCTTCTAAACTATAAATTATAGTAAATTCTTTCAAGTTTTTCAAGTGAGTTGGTATCTTAAATCTATTAGGGGTGAAATTGGTACATACAAATTAAATTTCATATAATTGTAACGGAAAACAAAAATAAAAGTTATGAGTAATTAAATTGTTAGTATAGATATATATTGTTAAATCCAATTTTCTTTTAATTGTCTTTTTATTTTTTGAGTAGACACTTATATTAGTACCTGGGAAAGCAATAAAGAAACGTGTAAAATAAACAACACAACAACATATACTGTAAAGAAAACTGAAGTTTAATTTGTTGCTTACAATATGTCTCGTGATTAGAATGAAGATAAGAAATGAGCATCCAAGGATAAAATTCTGAGGGTCCCACTATTCAATTGAGAAAAAAGAAACTGTTCAATTATCATAATCAGAAGAAAATATAATATAACCCATACTATAAAAACTTAACATAAAGTACGTGAAAGTAATCTGCTCCTTTATATATGTCATCTTGACATGACTTACTGAAGTGCGGAATGATTTTGCAACAGCAATCAGCACAGAAACAACATCAGTTTTTGTGGTGAAATGGCTTATGGCAAGCAAACCTTTGAGCTGTTGGAGACCTATAACAATGGCTGCACCTGCCATGAACCCCACTATAGCCGCTTGCGACAAAAAATCGACGAGAAAACCCAGCCTACGGTACAACGTACAACAAAGATAACTAACAGACTAATAAGGGTTTTTGTTATAAGCATACAGTTAAGCTAATATGCATGCACTTGTAACTTAAATAAATGATAAGAAGATGGTGCATTACCTGAATAATCCGAAAAGAGCTTGGAAAGCACCTGTGAAGAAGGTGACAGTGAACACAAGCTTAGTGTAGTATATGGGATCAACAACAGGATTTACTATTTTGGTGACCATGGAGGATATCAGCAGTGAAACCACAGCAACCGGACCGATGGCTAACTCTCGTGAAGTCCCCATTGCTGTGTATATCAAAGGTGGGACAACACTAGTGTCTATGAAAGAAATAATATAACGCGTTTAGAAGATGAGAAAAGCTAGAATTAATTTTTACTACAAGACATAAGTTTGATAGAATTGAGTTTTGAGAACTTACATAGGCCATACTGAGGATCAAGTTGGGCTAAAGCAGCATACCCAATACTCTGTGAAACTTGATGGTTAGAGAAAATTAAAATCTATTGCTTATTGATCGAGTGCATGTATGTGCACTTGGTTTAATAAGCTTACCTGGGGTATGGATAAGCTAGCAAGGGTCAACCCTGAAAGCAAATCATCCTTGAACATGGAGGCCTTGTAATCCCTAGCCCAACCTAGTATCGGGAATACAGAACGCAGAAATGCCACAACCCATGCGAATGGAGGTTGTGACGTTTTGTGTTTCTTGTTTTCCTGAGAACAAACGGCGTTCTTGATAGCGCCAAGAATCTCCTGGTGAAAACCAGGAGGCTCTGGCGAATCAAGAACCCATTTGGTTCGTTCAGTGATCCGCTTGCGGACCTCTGGACAAAGCTGCAGCTGATCATGCCTCTCAACATTAAAGGCATGATCAGAAGCAGCTGAAGCATCGGTCGGTAGTGATGCTGCCATGCTTATGTTTCCTTGAAGTGTTTGGAGAAACCCACGCGTGAGATCGACTTAAATCGCTCAAATCATTTAACAGAACAAAACATGCAGCTTCTAAAGGATGGAATATAATCTTGAAAATCAGCCAGCTAGAGGATACTAAAGGACACAACCTACATTTATGTTGTTTCCTTTCAATCTTTTATAACAAAGATTTGCCTGAACGTTTCACAAATAGGATCGTTACAATGGAGTAAAACACTAAAGCCCACTATAAGGTTAGTGCTCATAAAACAGTGCTTCACTCAGTTAATTTGAATGTCTTTTTCAACTTTGGCAGATGAATATGGTACCAAAAAATGTCTACATTCATTGAACCAAGAGATGTGAAGCTTCTGTATTAGGTTACTATAGAACATGGGTGGATATATGATATTAGAATTTGTGTAAAGTAGTGGCTTTTTCTGAAAAAGAACCTTAAATTATATTATTATATTGAAAAGGGGAGGTGTAAAAACTTCAGAAGTGAATTAAACTCCACTTTTGATCAGTATTTTGCTGCATCTTTTAATAACAATTTATAGTTTCACTTATTTATTAACTCAAACCATTCGTTTTGAGTTGATTCCCACAGGATATGATACCAAAACAACACCTATTTGAATGGTTTACAAATAAGTGCATAGTGCGGGAATATCATCTAAAAATCCTCGACTCGACACCGTAGAGCATCTTTAATCTATTAAGAAAATATTAATAGATCTGAAATGCGACTTTTGTATATTTTTGATCCGTTTATGTGCTTAAATTTTAGCTCTTACAAATTAGGAGTTGATAATTATCAAGCCTCTAAATGTGTGGTTAATTTTTTTCTAGTGTAAAAAGACCAGAGGGGTTATTAATTTTAGTTTTCTGTTTTAAGTGACTTTCGGGTAACTAATTAGTGGGTTGAAAAGCAACACGTCAATGCTGCTATTGATTTTATGGACTGTTTGAAAAGATATCAATGATCAAATTAAATATAATATATAATACCTGTATTATTGTTTTAGAAATGTTTGTAACACATGCTATATTGACTTTAGGTTTATACACAGTGAGTTTTTGCCATTAAAAATATAAAGTATAGTT
>BJCN01345965.1:6678-36494 GCA_018326445.1 Flaveria brownii
ATTGGATTACCGGATCAGCTCGGCCTGGATTATCATTTGATCCAATTGGTTGGGCTTTCTTCCTGCGTGAATACACTTTAACTGGGGCTGTTGTATCACAAATCCTATGAAGTTGAAACCACAAACAGAGATCTAGTTAAAATCTCAGAATCCTTAGGTAACGGTAGGATTACTCTTTCTAATCATGTCATCCCTGTGAAACTCTTGCCTATGACATTAGCGGGATTTGACGTGGTACTTGGTATGGACTGGTTGGCCTCGAACCAAGCCCATATCATTTGTAATCAAAAGCTTATTAAACTTATGCGCCTACTAGAGAAGAGATTATTGTCAAGGTGAACAAACCAACAAATCATGTTGGAATAATCTCAATGTTAAAAGTAACCAAATGCTTAAGGAAGGGATATCTGGCATATCTTATCATTGTATCAGATGACAAAATGAAGAAAAAGATTGAAGACGTGCCAGTTGTAGCCGAATTTACCAACGTCTTTCCAGATAAATTCCTGGGGATTCCACCTGATCGAGAAGTTGAATTTAGAATTGATCTGGTACCGATTACATCACCAATAGCTAAAGCCCTGTACAAATTAGCTCCAACTGAAATGAAAGAATTAAAGCAACAGTTAGATGAACTGTTAGAGAAGGGATTTATTCGACTAAGTTCTTCGCCTTGGGGAGCTCCAATTCTATTTGTAAAGAAGGACGGATCAATGCGTATGTGTATTGATTACCGTGAGCTGAACAAGTTAACCATCAAAAATCGGTATCAACCTCCTTGAATCGATGATCTATTTGATCGACTTCAGGGAGCGTGTTACTTTTCTAAAATTGATCTGAGATCAGGTTATCACCAGCTCAAAGTTCAAGAAGAAGATATTCCTAAAACTGCATTCCAAACTAGATACGGACGTTATGAGTTCACAGTTATGCCCTTTGGACTCACAAATGCCCCTGCAGCTTTTATGGATATGATGATACGAATTTGCAAACGTTATTTAGATAAGTTCGTAATCATGTTCATAGATGATATTCTTATTTATTCCAAAACTCGAGATGAACACGCGAACTATCTTAAAATACTACTTGAAGTACTGAGAAACGAGAGATTGTACGCTAAATTCTCAAAATGTGAATTTTGGCTTACAGAAGTACAATTTCTTGGCCATGTTATCAACGCTAAAGGCATTCAAGTAGATCGTTCCAAGATTGAGGCTATTTCTGAATGGGAAACCCCTGCATCCCCATCTGAAGTACGTAGTTTCCTTGGATTGGCTGGGTACTACCGTCAATTCATCCAAATTTTTTCTCGAATCGTTGCCCCTCTTACATCTTTAACTCGAAAATCCGCAAAATACGAATGGGAACCAAAACAGGGTGAAGCATTCAAGACTCTTAAAGAAAAGTTAACAAATGCACCCAACCTGACTTTACTAGATGGTACCGAAGATTTTATCATTTATTGTGATGCTTCACACATTGGTCTTGGATGTGTGTTAATGCAAATAAATAAACTTATCGCCTATGCATCACGTCAACTAAAAACACACGAGAAGAATTATACGACTCACGATTTGGAGTTGGGCGCCATAATCTTTGCGCTAAATATATGGAGACACTATCTTTATGGAGTTAAATTTACTATCTACACTGACCATAAGAGTTTAAAATATATCTTTGGTCAGAAGGAACTAAACATGAGACAGAGAAGATGGATGGAAATCCTAAGAGATTATGAATGTGAAGTCTGTTATCATGAAGGTAAAGCCAATGTTATGACTGATGTCTTGAGTAGAAAAAAAAGAGAAAAGCCAAAAAGGGTTTGTGCTTTAAGGCTTCATCTTCAGATTGACTTACTTAGTCAATTGAATAATGCTCAAAAAATAGCTCTACAAGAGATTAAAAAAGAAGAAGGAATGAAGGGAATGCTTGATCAGTTGGTCAAAGAGACGATGAACTGAATAGATTAAATAAAAAAATTTGCATGTCAATGGCTGGTAACTTGAGAGAAAGAATACTTGAAGAAGCTCATAAGTCTAGATATACAATGCACCCAGGGAGCGATAAAATGTATAAGAATCTGAAAACTACCCACTAGTGGATAGGTATGAAAAAAAGCATTGCACTATATGTTGCAAAATGTCTTACATGCTCTCAAGTTAAGGAAGAACACCACAAAACCTTCAGGTTTACTGCAACAACTTGAACTACTTGTTTGGAAATAGGAAATGATAACCATGGATTTTATTACTAAACTTCCTCGAACAAGTCGTGGGAATGATACTATCTGGGTTATTATTGATCGACTAACTAAGTCCGCCCATTTCCTTCCAATGAAAGAAACATTTAACATAGATAAGTTAGCACAATTGTACGTGAATGAAATAGTGACTTTACATGGTGTGCCACTATCCATCGTGTCAGATAGAGATGGTCGTTTTACGTCTCGGTTCTGGCAAAGCTTTCGGAAAGCGTTAGGAACTCGATTAAATCTAAGCACTGCTTATCATCCGCAAACGGATGGGCAAAACAAAAGAACGATCCAAACGCTAGAAGATATGCTCCGAGCATGTGTGATAGACTTTGGAGGCAATTGGGATAATCATCTACCTCTAATGAAATTCTCCTATAACAATAGCTATCACTCACGCATCTAGGCAGCACCATTTGAAGCCTTATACTGCAAAAAATATAGAACACTTGTGTGTTGGTCTGAAGTCGGAGGAAATCAAGTGTCTGGACTTGAAATAGTCCAAGAGACAATTGATAAAGTACTACAGATCAGAGAAAGATTGAAGACAACTCACGATTGTCAGAAGAGTTATGCCGACAAAAGACGAAGCCACTAGAATTTAACGTTGGTGACAAGGTGTTACTAAAGGTGTCACCATGGAAAGGCATTATACGATTCGGAAAGAAGGGAAAGTTAAGTCCTCGATTTGTTAGACCCTTTAAAATCTTAAAATGAATCGGACCAGTAGCCTATCAACTAGAATTGCCAAATGAGATGAATGGAGTACACGATGTATTTCATGTGTCAAACTTACATAAATGTTTGGCAATGAATCACTAGCAATGCCATTACAAAATGTAAAGGTTAATGAAAAGTTAAAATTTATCGAACGACCTCTTCAAATCGAAGACCGTCAAGAAAAATATTAAAAGAGAAGGAAGCTAGTATTGGTAAAGGTAAAATGGAACTCTAGACGAGGTCCTTAATATGCTTGGGAACAAGAGTCGGAAATGTAAAAGATATCCACAATTATTCCAATAAATCTCGAGGGCGAGGTTTAAATAAAGGCGGGGAGGATGTAACACCTGCGAAATTTTCATATTATTTTTGTCAATTATATAATCATGGTTATGTTTCAAGCGTGACTTCATGACTAAGTTTTAGATAAAACTTAATGTCTAACCTTCAGATAAGACTTAATAATTAAGCTACGGATAAAACTTAACAATTAACTATTGGATAAAACTTAATGTCTAAGTTTTAGATAAAATTAGGATGAAAATTAACGGCTAAGTTTTGGATAAAGCTTAATAGCCAAGACTTGGATAAAAATAAACTTAATGGCTAAGTTTTGAATAAAATATAAAACTTAATTGCTAAGTTTTGGACTTAATAATTAAGTTTGGATAAAACTCAATAAGTAAGAAATACTTAACGAGTAAGAGATATCCTATATAAATAGATGTCTCCTGCTTCATTTCATTTCATAATCTTTTGATCGTCTTCCCTACTTTCACACAAACGAAGCCCTCTACTACCTTTTAAACACCACAAAGATAACCCCAGATTAGGAAGCCGGTGTATATGCTCTAGATAACAAGTATAGAAATATGATTTAATCAAGGTGTTAGAAGCTCGTGACTTAATCCTTAAATTACTTCAAGGTTCAGAAACAAAAGCTTATCAAGTTTAGAGGCTCTACTTAACTTACCAGGTAAATACGTTTAATACTTTCAAAACATTCAAATGAATTTCTTTTGCGAAAATAGCATTAGTACGTTAACCATGCTAATGCATAGAGGTATTATGCTAAAACATTTATACCAGAAGCATATGCATGTTTAATCAAATTATATCCTAGGGATGGGTGAAAATCCCATACTGAGGCTGGTTCAGACTCGGTGCAGATCCAGAGAGTCCCGTAATAAGACTAACTGAGCACCAATACCAGTATATATGGAGGGGGACTTCCAGTTGAATAGACGGTTAAATGTGTGGTTTACCGTTATATTATGATTAACTGTTTATCGTTATTCATGCCGGAATATTTTTGTGTCATAATAAATGTATTCACCAGCTTTTCGCTGATGTATTATTTTTAAATTTTTTCAAGTAAATATGATTAAATATGTTTAGTCAGGTGTTAGTGTTGGTTGGACTATGATTCCTAGGCATGAAAACCCTATGATCAACATAACAGTGCAGGAAGGACTAGGTTTCCTAGGCATAGATCTTGTTGCAAGTTTTGAATATCTGTCAGCAGACAGAAAATTTTATAAACATTGCTTTGAACAATGTTATGTAAAATTTTACTATTTTAGGTATTTAATCCCCAACGAATATATGAAAGTCGGTTTTTATAAACCATCAAAGTTATTTTATTTTATGAAATGAATTGTGAAATGTTTTTGCCTAAACCCTAAACCCTAAACCCTAAACCCTAAACCCTAAACCCTAAACCCTAAACCCTAAACCTTAAACCCTAAAACCTAAACCCTTTAAAGAAAAGCAAATAAAAAGTGAATAATAACGCGTACCAATCGTTTGCACTCCTAGGGTGCCCTGAAACTGGGGTGTGACATCCCATAACAACATGAAGGCAATGACCGAAACGGAGACGTTTGGTACTTAGACATCGGTACGAGCAATCACATGACGGGAGTGAAGGAATCGCTTGTAGATTTAGACGAGTATGTGGCAGGTCAGGTATGTTTCGGTGATGGTTCGAAGGTGCAGATTAAGGTAAAGGTACTTCACTCCAACATTAACAAGCAATATCCTAAGTCTTGGTCAAAATGACAAAAGATGGCTATGATGTTAGGATGCATCATGAATTTTTAAGGATGTATGATGTACAGGGAAGGCTTATAATGAAGATTCAAAGGTGTGTGAATGGATTATACAGAATTGTGTTGAAATTGGTAAAGGTTGTTTGCTTGGATGCACAAATGGACGATGAAGCATGGACATGGCAAGTAAGAGTAGGTCATGCCAACTTCCAAGTACTTAAGTCAATGGCACAGAAGGGATTAGTGAGAGGAATTCATAGTTTGTCACATCCATCACAAGTCTGTGAAGGTTGTCTCGTTGCGAAACAACCACGACAAAGCTTTCCAAAAGAAGCACAATGAAGAGCGACAAAGCCACTGGAACTAGTTCATGCCGACCTCGGGGGTCCGATTACACGACAGACCATGGGAGGTAACCAGTATTTCCTCTTAATAGTAGATTTTTCTCGCTTTACGTGGGTGTACCTATTGAAATAAAAAGACAAAACCTTTGCCATGTTCAACAAGTTTAAGACACAAGTTCAACGGGAAGTCTCACAGAAAGTGAAAATGTTACGAACCGACCGTGGTGGGGAGTTCAACTCTCGTCAATTCAATCAATACTGCTAATAGGAGGGTATCAAACGCCAATTAATAATGCCCTACACACCACAACAAAATAGTGTTGTGGAGCGCCGAAATAGAGCAATGCTCGGGATGACACGATCGCTTATAAAGACAATGAAATCCCAAATTCATTATGAGGGGAGGTTGTTCGACACTTGATGCACTTGCTCAAAAGAATAGAGACGAAAGAAGTCAAGAACATGACTCCCTATAAAGCATGGAGGGGCAACAAGCCAACACTTCACCACTTAAGGGTGTTTGGTTGTGTCGCGTACGTGAAAAACATGTACAAAGTCATAAAACTGAGTGATCGAAGTACTGTTATGGTGTACTTGGGGGTTGAAGAAGGAACCAAAGGTTACTGGTTGATGAACCCTAATCGAAACACCATGGTAGTAGCTCGTAATGTTGCTTTTGATGAAAAACGAAGTTGGGCGTGGAGCTAAGCCCAAAGTAACCAACCCACTACACATGGACTTAATGTGCAGATCCCAAAGTGGGCTTGATCATCCAAATGAAGTTTAAATGACGATGGAGGCAACTCTACGTCGCTTATTTTTAGTTATCCGGACTCACCTTTGTTTGAGTCTCTAGGTGTACAGGAGGTGCAAGACAGCTCAACCGATTGGATGGATGGTACTCCCCAGAGTTCGAGGAGTGAAAGATCAATTGTAAGCAATACACCAAAGAAGAATTGAAATCAAAGAAGAACACTTGTAATCACAAAGTAATCTAAAAGAATTTACAAGAAGAAATGAATTACATTCTTCTATTCAGATCTCATCTTATTTCCCTCTTCTACAACTCTATTTATATCCAAATTGACCTAACAAACTTGTAACAAACGTTTTACACCTTTAACCCCTGTACAAACAGAAAACAACACAAACAGTCCCTGAACTTCACAAGAAGTGAAAACAGCACAAGAACCGTAAACATCACAAAAACAAAAAACAGTACTAAAACTAACATATGATTTTTGACTTTAACTCTCATCAATCTCCACCTTTAAAGTCACCAAATCATCAACCAATCCCAAGCTTACCAATACAGCAATAAAACTTCTCACCAGGCAAACTCTTTGTCAACATATCCGTCGGGTTCTCATCTGTACTAATCTATCTCACTTCCTACTGCTTAACACAGATCACATCTCTTACAAAATGTAACCTTACATTGATATGCTTTGTTCTTTCATGAAACACACTGTTCTTTGACAACTGTACAGCTCCCTGATTATCACAATAAATCACACAATGCGATAACTTCACACCCAACTCCAGAAACAGAACGTTTAACCAAAGTCCTTTCACTGATTCAGTAAGAGCCATATACTCCGCCTTAGTTGTTGAGAGAGCTACTACATGTTGCAACTGAGATATGTATTTATACTAACTAGACAATTAGGGTTACAATCTTTTTCTTTTATTGAGGTGTTAATCTTTACAAGTACAAGAGATATGTATTTATACTAACTAGACAATTAGGGTTACAATCTTTCCTAATTTTGTCTACGGTTAATACCGGGCCCACCGGGCCCACCCGAGATGGGTCGGAGCCCACAACATAACAACTTTGTCATAGGATGGTAGTTGGAACTTGCGAAAAATCATCTATTAACTCAGCTTTGGATTTTTAAAATGATCAATATGCCAACTTATTAACACCATATCTGAGAATATGGGCATGGTTGGCATCTATGCTCCCACTTGAGAAGTGTTAAAGTAGTCCCAATACTAGTTTGTTTAGAGCTCTTATCCTAGTGGGTTTTCAACACTTACTTTTTTAGTCTATGTTATCTCCAAATAAGGATGTTCAGAGAAATTCCTGCATTAAAATACTACTAAAGTTTTAAATACCATAATTACTTGTTCGAACCAATTATTCACTATGTAGTATCAAGCAAGACTCAAGTATTCCATACTGTCTGTACATGATTAACAAAGTATTCTCTACAAATAGCCAAGTTTCTCAAAGCTATAAGAGATGAAACCTTGCTAATCTTTACTTTACCACATTAGGTATACAACCTACATACAAATTCTCCTGAAGTCAAAAGAATTCAAGTCCCCTTGCAAATCAAGGATTATTGATTATATAAATATCACCACAAAGTTTACAAAAACCCTCCTCTTTTAGCCTGTCATAGAAGGGACCTTTGCGAACGAGTTTGAGGGTGCGTTTGGAGAGCTTTTTGCCAGCAAGGGGCTTGGAGATTGGGGCTAAACCCCAGAACCTTCAGCTACCGATCTCCATCACTCTATTCGTTTTTGATTTGTTCTCCGCCATCTCGTCGGAGCTTTGTTCTCGCACCCATAGTCGGCCAATTATCGGGTGGTCAAAGCACCCTCAACCATCATCTCGCCAAAACTTTGTTCTCCACCATCAAGCAGACTCATTTGGTGAGATCGTTTGGTGAGATCGTCTGGTCAATGACCTAATCGAAAATCCCTAACTTGGGTGTGCATTTGGTGAGATCGTTTCACCTCTGTTTTATTTTCGTTTACTTTTATCTTTTCGTTTAGACTGTTTGGTTGGGCTAGGGGTACCAGTATCTGGTTTTAAATAGGGAGAGCCATCCCCTATTCTTGTGCGATTTCTGCTTTCTTGTGATTTGATTGTGCATCACCTGTGTGTTGTTTACCTCTTGTGAGTGACTGCATTTGATTGTGCATCGTAAGTGTTACACGTATAGTGGTTGTATTTGTGGGCTCTGTCAGGTATTCTTTCTTAGGGTGGGTTAGTACGGTAAAATAGATAGGAGGAGTCATTATGTTGCCCCTAGATCATGCTCGCTGACGAGAAGTGCAACTACAGGGGAAAAGGGTTGTAAATTACGATTGGCATCGTGGAACGTAGGAACGTTAAGTAGTAAATTATTAGAGTTAATAGACGCGCTGAAGAGACGTAGGGTACAGATAGCGTGTCTTCAAGAGACTAAATGGCAGGGTAGGAGAGCAAAAGAGAGCAACGGGTATAAACTATGGTATTCAGGATCAGATGGAACAAAAAATGGAGTAGGTTTCCTAGTTGCTAAAGAACTTCAAGATAATATAGTGGAGGTGAGAAGATATGATGCTAGACTTATGTTGTTAAGAATAGTAATAGGGGATGAAGTAGTTGCAGTAGTTAGTGCGTATGCACCACAGGTTGGATTAGGAGAAGTGGAAAGAAAGAAGTTCTGGGAGAGTTTAGATCAAGTTATGGGAGACATACCTCGAGAAGAAAAAATATGCATAGTAGGAGATTTTAATGGGCATATTGATAAGGATAATGATCACTTCCCTTTGGTACATGGAGGCTTTAGGTGTGGTCTTAGCAATGACGGCGGCAAGGAGCTTCTTGACTTTGCATTAGCGCATGACCTAGGCGTTGTAATTCTTTTTCAAGAAAAGAGACTCGCATCTAATCACATTTAGCAGCGGCGGGAGACACACGCAGATAGACTATTTGCTTATGAGAAGAGAAGACCGTAACTCGTGGAAGAACTGTAAGGCAATCCCGGGCGAGACAGTAGTGACCCAACATCATATGTTGGTGGCGGATCCATGCATGAATAGAGCAATTGTCTCCAACCAAGAGAATTAGACCTACGATCAGATGGGGCCAGCTCAAAGATTAAAAGATTACCATCTATAGAGATAAGGTCGTATTAATGACTCTGACTGGGCCATAGGAAGACGTAAACCAAAAGTGGGAGGCCATGGCCACTAGAGGCATTCAAGCAGCTAAAGAAACTCTTGGAGTTACAACAAGTAAGACAGTCGGCCATAAGGAATCCTGGTGGTGGAACGAAGATGTGCAAGAGAAGATAAGAATTAAACAACAAAGCTTTAGAGAGCTTTTACGTTGTAATAATGAGGAAGAACGAGCAGAACTAAAAGATAAATACAAGGAGGCCAAACAAGAGGCGAAAAAGTCTGTGTTAGAGGCAAAGAACATAGCTTATGAGAGGATGTACAAGCGACTAGAGACGAAAGAAGGAGAACATGTCATGTTTAAGATTGTAAAAGCAATAGAACATAGAAGACAGACTTGAGAATGGTGAAGTTTATAAAGGCTGAGCATAGAAAGGTCTTGGTGAAGGAGAGAGACATAAATATGAGATGGAAAACTTACTTTAATAACCTTTTCAATGTAAGGAACCCTAATCAACAAACAGAAATCGATCAAACAACGTAACAAAATAAGTGTTATTGTAGAAGCATCACAGTCGACGAAGTTACGAGAGCTCTTAAGAAAATGGGGAGGGCTAAGGCGGTGGGGTCCGACAACATACCTATTGAAGTGTGGAAGTGCCTATGAGAAGAGGGATTGCAATGGCTAACAGAGTTATTCAACACTATTTTCAAGACCGGGAAGATGCCAGAGCAGTGGAGAAGCAGTGTCATAGTCCCCATATATAAGAAAAAGGAGATGTCCAAGGTTGCGCAAACTACAGGGGAATAAAGCTCTTGTGTCACATGGTGAAACTATGGGAAAGAGTTATTGACACTAGAATTAGACGCGAAATTCAGATAGCGATAAACCAATTTGGATTTATGCAGGGCGCTCTACGACAGAAGCTATACACGTCATAAGGAGGATAATGTAGAAATATAGAGAAAAGAAAAGGGATCTTTATATGGTCTTCATTGACCTAGAAAAAGCCTATGACAGTGTTCCGCGACAACTCATTTATGAAAGTCTACGACATAGAAGGGTACCAGAGAGATATATCAAGATAATCAAGGATATGTATGATGGGGCAAAAACGTGTGTGCGAGCCCCAGTCGGTAACACAGATTTCTTCTTGGTGGAAGTGGGACTTCACCAAGGATCAGCACTGAGCCCATTTCTCTTCACAGTAGTGTTGGATGAGATGGCCAAGTCTGTATAGGAGCCAGTCCTATGGTGCATGCTGTTTGCGGATGATATTGTGTTAATATCAGAATCTAAAAGGGTGCTTAACGAGAGGTTAGAACAGTGGAGAGTGGCACTAGAGCGCAAAGGCTTAAGGATAAGTCGCTCTAAGACGGAATGCATGCATTGTAACTTTAGTGGATGGAATGAAGAGGACACCCAAATCAGTATCCAGGGTCTGGCGGTCCCACAGACGTCTAGGTTCAAATACCTGGGATCGTACGTACAGAAGGATGGAGAGATACACAGTGATGTAGCCTACCGTGTTCAAGCAGGATGGTGCAAGTGGAGAGCTGCATCAGGGATTTTATGTGATAAGAGGTTCCCAGCAAGACTAAAGGGAAAACTATATAGAGTGGTAGTACGTCCAGCTATGTTATACGGAACAGACTGTTGGGCCATAAAGAAATCGCATGAGCATTGAGGTCGAGGAAATGCGAATGCTGAGGTGGATGTGTGGACACACAAGACTGGATCGGATAAGGAACGACGTGTTAAGACAGAGGTTAGAGGTGGCTTGTATCACAGATAAAATACGAGAGGGAAGATTAAGATGGTTTGGGCACGTGAAGAGGAGACCGATGTCAGCACCTGTTAGAGCAGTAGAGAACATCACCCTCGAGGGTAGGAGGAGTAGAGGAAGACCTAAGCTGACTTGGGACGAGATAATTAGGCGGGATATGATAGAGTTGCACCTCTCCGAGCACATGATCGAGGATAGGAGTGCGTGGAGGCGTAGAATTAAAATTAAGGACTTCTAGTAGGACCTGTGGGTAGGAAGAGTAAAGGAAGACCTGATGTGTAGGTAATCGACATTTGCCCTTTATAGGTGAAACATGCTGCTTATTTGATGTATACACTATCTTCGGGTTGCTATGCTTATGGGTATGCCTATGCTTATGTTATGTATGTTATGCTTATGAATATACTTAAGAATATGCCTATGCTTATTCTAAACCTTTCTGTGATATATACCTATGTGTTGTATGCTATATAATCTGTTTGCTATCGTTCTCGAGACGGGGGTCTCTTTGGAAGCGGTCTCTCTATCTCTCAAGATAGAGGAAAGACTCGCCACCACCGACCCCTCCCAAACCCTGCTTTTTAGTGGGATATACTGAGTATGTTTGTTTGTTTGTTTGTTTGTTTGTTTGTTTGTTACACTATCTTTTTTTATTTATTTCTTTCTGTATGCTCCTCTTTCACCGCATTAATGTCTTTAATTATATGATTTTTGTTCAGATTTTATATTTAGTCAAACTGATGTTACGTGACCAAGTTGGTTTTGTAACAGTGCTTGTTTAGCTACTGCCCCAATCTCCTAATTAATACCTCCCAACTACTTCTATGGAACCATTTTTAATTGAAATATGGGGCTTGCTGCCAGAAAGCTGAAACTAAGTTTCTGACTGCAGGGCGTCGTTAGGCTGGTTTTGTCATCAACCTGAGTGGTATGAGACAAATAACGGGAATTTTGCACTCAGTGAAGCCCAATCTGTTCATGCTTTTGTACAATATCTGTTAAATCAGCGGATGGATGTTTCTCAAAATGATTTAAAAGTACAGGGTCAGGAAAACGGGAATGTTTTGGTTAATATGGTAAAACAATCTTTTGCTTCTTTTTTGGAATTTTTTGGTGGTTATTCTCAATGATGGTCGCCTGATCATGTGATTTAAAATTTGTCAATTCAGAAGGATTCATATCACCCTGTTTGGGGATCACTGGAGAATAATGCTGTTGGCAGAGAGAAAAGGAGGCAACTGCTTTTAATGTTATGCCAGCATGAAGCTGAAAGGCTTGATGTTTGGGCACAACCTATTGGCTCCAAGTAAATTTTAAAATTGCTATTTATGTCATGTGATATTTGTCCATTTTCTGTCCCAGTTTTTAACAATTTACTAATTAATCCTCAGAGAAAGCACATCTTCTAGGCCCAAGAATAATTCAGATAAATGGATTGAATATGCAAGAACTGCATTTGCTATTGATCCCAGGATTGCTTTTTCTTTGGGTGCTAGATTTCCTACAAATTCTTTACTAAAAGCGGAACTTACACAATTGGTTCAGGTAGCTCTATCCATGTTTGATTTTTTGTATTAAAAAGGCGTGTAGCTTTTTATATGTTTCAGTTGGAAGTTATTTTGACATGAACAAATGGTTAAGAATTTTTAATATTTTTAATCTCTGATTATGTGTTTTTCTTACATTTACAGTCACATATATTGGAGATACGCATGATACCCGAGGCTTTGCCATACTTTGTGACACCAAAGGCTGTGGATGAAGATTCCCCACTTTTGCAACAATTGACACATTGGGCTGCTTGTTCTATCACACAGGCATTAGAGTACTTCACTCCAGCATACAAAGGCCATCCTCGTGTTATGGCTTATATTCTGAGGGTATTAGAGTCATATCCTCCATCCAGAGTAACCTTTTTCATGCCCCAGCTAATTCAAGCTTTAAGATATGATGATGAGGTAGGTATTGGCAAGGACATTGTATGCTATATAGTTTTTAGTGCTTTGATCTTCAAGAAGCTGGATTTAGTTATCATTAAATATAATGAGCTGAAATATCTTCATCAAACTAAATCTTCTCTTTTTCTTTTTCTTAATGAATGGGATTAAGAAATTGTTTGGCTGTGGTTTGCTAAGGATGTGGAAAGATGGGCTGGTTGGGAAATAATGGGTTCAAATTGACACAGGTCGTTTTTTGTACTGGCTGAAACAGGCAGGTCAGGTTAGGTTGACCCACAAACACTATATTGTTCATTCTTTTTTTTTTTAATTCATGCTCAATTTGATTACAAAAACAATATGGTTTTCATGATAATATGAACCTTTGAATACAACTTTCTAGGATGTTCTATGCATAAATGATAGGCTTTGGATGATGTAGTGCATGTTTAACCCATTTGACCTGTTTCCATTTAGCTATCTTTTTTCTTTGCCTAGTTCTAGATAAACACAAGCATAATCGACCCCCTCATAAGTTAATGGGTCAAAACTGCCAGGTCTGCACATAGCATAAGGCCACCCCTTTCAGTACCATAAAGTGACTCACTCAAACTGCAAATATTTTGCACCACCTAGCTTACTGAATAATTGCAGTTTTCTTGAGTAACTCTACCGATTGACTATTGCCTGAATCTGCAGAAGCTGGTTGAAGGATACCTGCTTAGAGCTGCTCAAAGGAGTGACGTGTTTTCTCATATTCTTATTTGGCATTTACAAGTCAGCACAGTTTCTGGTTTTCAAATAAATTATTATATGAATATGTTTCAACGTTCATGTAGTAACTGCAGAGTTTATATATGTCAGGGCGAGACCTGTGCACCAGAGCAAGGGAAAGAAGCAGTGTCAGCAAAGGTGTAGACTTCTATCCATTAATATTCTGTGATGCATATGGATGTCTACAGAAGATAGGAATATGATTGATGGAAACCAATAAGCTACATATTTGGTTGTTTCTTCATATATGAATATGATTTATGATTCAATACAAAATTTCTGATTAATTTTTTGTCTTTCAGACATCAGCATTTTTGGCTCTTCTGCCTGTTGTTAGAGAACACATCATCGCTGGCTTTAATCCCAAGGCTCGTGACATGTTTCGAAGAGAATTTGATTTCTTTGAAAAAGTCACATCTATTTCAGGTGTTCTCTATCCACTTCCAAAAGAAGAAAGAAGAGCTGGCATACGAAGGTATCTTTCTTTTGCTTGCTGCTTGCACCATAGATCATTCATTGACACAATTTATGTTCTCTTATTTTAAGCATTTTAATAATTACTTGTATTATTTTATGAATGCTTCGAGCAGAGAGCTGGAAAAAATTAAGTTGGATGGTGACGACCTTTATTTACCTACAGCTCCTAATAAGCTTGTTAAGGGTATTCAGGTTAATAGTGGAATACCATTACAATCAGCTGCGAAAGTGCCAATTATGATCACGTTTGACGTGGCTGATCGAGACGGAGATCCTAATGATATAAAACCACAAGCTTGTATATTTAAGGTGAACAATATCACTCTTACAGTCTTACTCTATAGGAGATCCTTAGTTTTATATGATTTCAGAATTTATACGTTTTTACTTTTGCCACACAATTATCATATTATATGATCTCTTTCTTGTTTTTACATTCTTTTATATCAAGTATAAGTTAAAAATGACTTTGCCTGACCTATATATTTTTGCACCTTACTGAAAAGATCAGAGTCCAATTTATTAGTTAGTTAAATGAACATTCTTGATGCAGGTTGGTGATGACTGCCGACAGGATGTACTTGCATTACAGGTTATATCACTTTTGAAGGATATATTTCAAGCAGTTGGTTTAGATCTTTATCTGTTTCCTTACGGAGTACTTCCAACTGACCCAGAAAGAGGAATAATTGAGGTAGTTTTTGTCATATGATATCTACTTCAAGCTCCAAAGTTTCTTTTATTTTCAATCTTTTGATGCTTCTAGTTATGTCAGCCCAAAGGTAGGCCAAAAAGAAATGCACTGTTTGTGCAACAAGCATGTTTGTGTTTAGCTCATTATGTTCTGTTTTGTGCATATCTATTAAAAATACCAATTTATGCATGTCTGTGCAGGTCGTTCCAAATACACGCAGTAGAAGCCAGATGGGTGAGACCACTGATGGCGGTTTGTATGAAATATTTCAACAGGACTTTGGTGCAGTCGGGTCTCCAAGTTTTGAAGCTGCCCGTCATAATTTCATCATCAGCAGTGCTGGTTATGCTGTTGCTAGCTTGTTGCTTCAGCCAAAGGATAGACATAATGGAAATCTTTTATTCGATAAGTAAGTTTCAGAAAATTTTGACATACTGTGATGCCTCTATTTAGTTATTTATATATTTTTATTATAGTTCTAGTATTTTTTTCTAGATAGTAAGCTATAAGTTATTACTTATCATACTGCATGACGTAAATTAGCAAATATTAACATGAACACTTGTGAATGCAGTGCGGGTAGGCTTGTCCATATTGATTTTGGTTTCATCTTGGAAACGTCACCTGGTGGAAACATGCGATTTGAAAGCGCTCACTTTAAGCTAAGTCACGAGATGACTCAGTTGCTTGATCCATCTGGTGCAATGAAAAGTGAAACTTGGTTTTTATTTGTAAGGTAAGGATAACATGTTCCTCTTTCCCCATCCAGACCCTAGTTAGTGGTTACCATTTCATAATTTGTCTAAAAATCATTTTTTTTTATTTCAATATCACTACTTAGTGAGTAACCCATTGGGGTTAAGCTCAAAATGGGTTATTAATAGTTAATGCATTGATTGTGATTACAAAAACAATGCTTTCTACATGTGACTTGCATCAGTTCTACCCATTCTTTTAGCTAAATTTTCTTGAACCAACTCAATTTCTGATTTTTATTATTTTATTGTGCATTCTCAGCCTGTGTGTAAAGGGATACCTTGCTGCTCGCCGCTATATGGATGGGATCATAAACACAGTATTAATGATGGTAGAAAGTGGCTTACCATGTTTTAGCAGAGGAGACCCGATTGGCAATCTAAGAAAGAGATTTAATCCCGAGATGAGCGAGAGACAAGCAGCAAACTTCATGATACGCACATGTGCAGATGCATATGATAAGTGGTCAACTGCTGGTTATGATCTCATACAATATCTACAACAGGGCATCGAAAAGTGAAAACCTGCTGCTTTTGGGGTCAAGTCAGTCGCACGACGTGCACTTTAAAATGCCGATTTGCATATTCTTCTTATTGTTTGTGTTCTAAGCTGTTCAGGAATTTCGGTATTTATTTTATCAGGCGCTTAAGGAGGCAAAGGCTTAAAAGTGAGTTATTGTTGTCTTGTGAAAAGTTTGTAGGAATTATGACTTTAGCTAATCAATCAATCAATCATGTTCATTCTCCTGGTTTTAAAGTTTTATCGACCGGAGTTTGGAAGCGGTCTCTCTACCTATCTGGATAGAGGAAAGACTTGCCACCACCTACCCCTCCCAGACCCTGCTCTTGAGTGGGATATACTGGGTTTGTTTGTTTGTTTGTTTGTTTAGTTTGGAGTGTCATCTACATGATGAGATATGTGCATTAGACCTAAGTGACAAAATCTCAAATGTGTTTCATTCTCACCATAAGTTTTTTACAATCGATATTTTTCAAAATTACAAAACTTCTAATTTATATCATGTGAGGATTTCAACCTTGTTTTTTTTAAACATTAGACTACCAATTGAGTTAGTAGTCTAGTGCCAAGTGGTAGTCTAGTGCCAAGGTTCAAATAAAAAGCCATTTAAAATTAAAAAAATGTAATAAATAATTTCAATCTTTAATCTAATTATTCAATTGTTGAAATTGAATTATACGGAAAAATTTGTTAAGAGGGTCTTTTAATAGTAACCACTCTTATTGACTTATCACAAGTTCTCCTATTAGTATAGTATTATTATATAAAAAGATAATATAATTTTTTACACTTGTAAGTTCATATTTAGTTATTATGTTTTTAGTACAGTTTATTGTGTCTTTTTGTTAGTTATTGTGTTTTTTTTAATACTATTATTTTTTTTAATGATGGAGTAACATTATTGTGTATCTCTAATATGTAAAACACAATAATAAATTAACAATTAATTAATCTAAGGGTAGATATCATTGAAAACCAACATATTTTTATTTATTTTTTTTACAAAGTCCTACAATTTTTTGCCGTAAAAAACGAACATACTTTTTATTTTGTTTCATAAAAGTCCCTCAATAATTTTTGCTCGTAATAGCCAACATACTTTTTATTTTTCGCATAAAAGTCCCTCAATATAGTCTATTTCATAACTTAAACAATAAATAATTCAAAGAGTTGAGGGGTTTTTTTATGTGCAAAAACAGAATATATGTTAATTTTTATGTGTAAATATTGTTAAGTGATTTTTATGAGACAAAACAAGAAGTATGTTAGGTTTTTACATGCAAAAAGTTGTAGATAGACTTTTATAAGAAAAAATTAAAAGTATGTTGGTTTTTAATGATATTTGTCCCTAATATAATACATTAAATAAAATGATAAAATAACATAATGTTGTATTGTGTTTTTTTAATCGACATTGTGTTATCTTTACACTATGAGTTTTAAAATATACGTTGGTGAAATAACATTATTGCGTACTTCTAATTGTAAAACAAAATGATTGATACCAAGAAGTTTATATTATTAATAAAAAACAATGACAAAAATAACACATTGTATTATTTTCAACACTTTGAGTTTGGAAAAATATAGTGGTAAAACTATTATAAAACACAATAATAGATAACAAGTTTATATGATCTATAAAAACAATGACAAATATTAACACAAAAGTATCTAAAACGTAAACAAATGATGTAAAATATATATGACATAATGAACTAATATTCGTCAAAATGAACGTATAAGATACAATGAACTGATTTATTTGATACGATGATGAAAATACCATTATCTTTAAAACAATAAAAGAGCACTTGTCAAGCCCCCAATATTTCTTTAGCTTTTTATATTGTATACTCTTTCTACTATGATTTTACCCTAAAAGTTAATAGGTAATTACGAAATATATTTCATATTATCACTACTTTCCCACAGACCCATAATTTGATTACTTAATTCAATCACAGGGTTTTCACTCTTGTATTTTTATGGATTTTTATATATGATATTTTATGAAATTCTAAATATATCACACAAACAATAATAAAAAAGTACTAAGTAGAGATAAACAAAAACACAAACAAACAAACATACCAAGTATATCTCACAAAATAACATGGCCTGGGAGGGGTAGGTGGTGACGAGTCTTTCCTCTATCTTAAGAGATAAAGAGCGTTTTCAAATAGACCCCCGACTCGAAAATGATAGCAAGCAGATTATAAAAACATACAACACTGTAAACTTTCTGGATTCAAATACAGGTATCAAGAACAATAGATTGTGTCTCAACAGAAATATCTAAAAAACAATGATCGAAGAACAACTAATCAAGAGATTAACAAATACAACTTTAACTGTGAAAACTAACAAACAGACTAACTGTACAAGCAACGATGAGTTGCTTGTAACTCCTGAATGTTCAGAAGATCAACAAAGAAGATGATTGAACTCAAGATCTCAAGAACAAGAAAACCCTAGAATACTTCGATGAGTTCATCAGAGAGAGAGAAAGCCCATTATATAGCAAGAGAACTTCCAGATTAGCCCATCCAGAATCAAGAATATCAACAAAGCCCCTTGAAAAATATAAAACCTCACAAAATAAGGAAAAAACATTAATTAGAATTGAATTGACAAAAATATAACATATAAACTTTAACACATAGGTATATATCATATAAGAGTTTAGAATAAACAACACATAAATAAACAAACACAAACGAACATAAATAAGCGTTGATGTTCACACAAGTCTAATACATAATAATGCATCCAAACACACATAAATTAATGGTTTGAATGTACATGATTCGTCTGATTCTATAAAAAAACCATAATAATTCAACAAAAAATCATTATAATAATTCATCTGAAAATCATAAAAAATGTATATGAAAGAATGAATTGTTAGAAAGAAAGAATGAATTGTTTGAGTTGATGTGTGGTGGTTTGTTTATATAATATGGTATTATAGAGTAAACGGGTTAAATTATTTTTTTTGTTAAACCTCCAACGGCTTATATGACCCTCCAACGGCTTCTTCAATCAGAATCTTTGCCAACTTGTTTTCGCGAGTGTACAGCTACTCGCACCATCAGACCACCTCTGTTATGGTGTTCCCTTGCCTACGTGGTAGTGGGTAGCACCCCACAACACACGCTCTAACAAGTGCAAATTTGAGTCATCAACTTTCCAAACGTGCAATGTGTGAGTTCAATTTCTATATTGTCAAAGTTGTATTTTTCCAATCAAATTACATAAAGTTAGACTTTTTTTTAGTAACTTCTTTTTGTACACATCTATCATCATAAAATTTACTATATGTCTCAACAATCTTTCGTATTTTAAGTAAGATAATTGATATTGCCTCATCTGCAACTCTGTCAAGGTAAGAAAATGGAAGAAATTTAGGGGAAGAACCAACAAACGAGGACGCAAACAACTGAAGAAGCAGATCTCAAACCATTCTCCGCAAATAGTAATGTTAGCGTCAATGGCCAATGCTACTATCCAAGACTCGAGGATGAGAAGCTTGTAGTGTTTCTGTTTCTCGTTCGTATTAAATTTCTAAGCGAAAGAGATCACATTCGTTTCTCTTTTGATTATGGTATCATTTTTTCACGCTTTTTATCATTCATATGATCGTATGTATTCAAACTTGTATGTTCACCGACATATTTCACATTCACATACATAACAATTTTTTTATTTTTTACTTTAATCTAAAAATATGACTTCTCTTTCATTATGCAATTATGGTCTTGAAGGGGCTTTTTATATGCTTTTTAATTTTATTATGTTTTTACAAGACAAATTTTTATGTACAATGCAGTCTTCTATGGTTCATTTGTTTTGTTATCTAATATGACAAGTGTAGCAAGGCTCAATGAACTATGTCACCAGATGTTTGGAGAACAATAGTTTCCATTTCTTAGTAAAAATGGGGTTGGGCTTGAACCAGTTTGATGAATTAGTAGTTGTAATTGTAGTCCATGAACTCATGATTTTCAGGTTAGTCAAGTTTAATATTATTATAGACTTACGTATGGTCTTAAAAAAACTAATCGTCATAGTTTAGCTGGGACCACAATTATGGATGCACCACCACTATTATTGTCAGAAACATAAATGGGAGGCACAACGACAACAACCGGATGCATGAAAATGGCCACCACCATAGACCACAACCACCTAAAGGGTACCAAAGAGATAGAATAAACTCACCACCAGCATTACAACCCTGAACAACAGCTACAACCGGGATGCAAAGTTGCATGTAGTGAGGGTGACAACTGCAAATGGCAAGACCACCACTGCATGCTGTAAATGGTGACAAGATTTGATTACCCTAAAGAGTACAAGACATGAATAACAACCCCACCACCACCATTGCCATCGTCAAAATTAAGGAAAATCGAGAGACAAAACAACAATGGTGGTCCGAAAACCCTAAACGGTACCAAAGAGATTGAATAGCCTCACCTCCACCATTGCCATCGTCAACATCAAGCAAACGCAGATAGCAGAACAACATTGACGATGACAACCGCCGCCGATAGGACAACAGTCGCTGACAATATTCACATCCAACACTTTCTCTCTCTAAAAATGACGCAAAAAGAGAGTGCAAACAACCATTTATACAAACACACTATAGGCCCAAAACCACAAATAAAGAAAAACACCATGGCCAAAACCGAAAAAACAAAAACCATACTATTCCTTTACTTTTTCTATTAATAGAAAAAACGTAATGAAATGTAACATATACTTAACTAGGTTATAATCCCGTGTGATACACTGACTAAATAAATTTATTGTTACATGGTTTATAAATAAAAAGTTCTTAAATATTGTGTATTATACTGATTGAATAAACACATGTATTACACATTCGAAAATTTAAAGTTAACATATTTGAAATTTTAATTATGGATATTTATTAATCAATAAATAGATATTATAGCATTCATAATTAAGAGGAGAGAGAAGCGGGAAAACCAATTATTAGATGACCTATAATGGTGACACGTGTCCGGATTTATTTTTATTTATTAGTAAGGGATTATATTAAAACTAAATCTTTAGTCCATTTTAAACTATTGAAAAAAAGATATTTTCTATATAGTATTGAAGCAAAATTGGAATTTTGGTTAGAAATAATATAGTTTTGAACATTTCAATAGGCTATCGTGCACAAAAGAAAACTTAATAAATCCCACTCGTTAGTGATGCATTAGGAGGCAATATGATGACAAACCTTATCTATGTTTCATGAGATAAAGTTGGCGATTCAAAAAGACCTCACGCATATAAAGATATTTTTTTAGAGGAAGAGAAATACAAAAAATACACGAGAAGTAAAAAGAAAGCAAGTATCATGATATATTTTAGATAAAAGAACACGATGACACATAAATTTATAACACTTAAGTATTTATGTGTAACAATACACATATGACTAAAGACACGCTTGGTGGTTGGTGGGTTGGGGGGTTGGGGTGGGGGGTTGTCTTGCTACCTTCCCTATATAGAAACCGATCACATCGGTTTCCTCAACTTCCTCCCTTGATCACAATCACTTGTCACCGCCTTTCCCTCCCTAACTTCCCCCTTACTCACATACTCACTTTGTTGCTTCACCCTCCCCTCCTCAAGTAGCCACCACCCCAACCCCCACTTAAGTTGACATACACACTTAAATTAAAAAAAAACACATGTAAAAATAAATGCAAACCTATAAAGCAGCCACCACTAACATCTACGACTACAATTCCACTTAAGTACATATTAAAATACAAACCCAACAAATATCAAACCTATCCTTTATTCGGTGTCTTTAAAAACTCGATCACATTAATCCTGTACCGTAAAGATGCAATCCTAACAAACTATACTTAACTTTTAGTCCACCTCCGGTATCGCTCTATCGCTCTATTGTGTTACCGTGTTACCGAAACAAACACAACAATTAGTTTAGGGATAGAGTTTGTATTTTACCAAGTTCTTCAAAGTTAAAAACTTAAAATCCACAATAATTGTTCCGTAATCAGAGTCAAAATCATTTGAGGTTTTATATCGTTTACAAGAACAACTTGGGGAACAAGCGATGTTATAAGCTATAAACGATTCAGTTCATCGGAGACGACGATTAACGACGATTGCTTCATCGATCTCCAAACCCTAAAACATTCACTCGAATATCCTCCGATTGCTGTTTTTCTGCTATGGCTATGGATATCGACTTCTCTGAGTACCGATTGCGCTGTCAGCTTCGAGGTCATGAAGACGACGTACGTCTCTTATCTCTGCTGCTTCCTTTGTAATTCGTGAATACTAGGGTTTTTAGCCAGATTAAGTTGCTAGATAGTTCAATTTTTTTATTTATTGATCCAGTGTTTGCTGTGATTGGGAGAACTGAACTTGAAAATGGATATGAAATTGAAATTGAACGATTTTGTGGTGAAGTAGGAGTTAGATTGGCTTCGTTCTTTTACATTCGAGTTGTTGTTGTAGTTGAGGGCAATACAGCGTGAACACTGTCTTAGTCTCATGGGAAAAGGGATAGAAGTTGTGATTTGATAACGCTATTGGTGCTACATTGATTTTGTTTCTTATAAATATTACGTTTAGCGTTCATTTTATTCACATTCTGATTACTATATGGCTGATCAGTAGTGCACACCCCATTGATGATGAAATTATGGATGCATTTTGAAGACAATTTTCAAAACTTAACACGGGTTCATTTAGCTATTTTATGTGGCAGAGGCTTTTGTTACTAATTGATATTTGGTTCTTTATGATAGCAAAATGTGCATGATGCCTTGTTTTTAACTTCTCATTATCTTCACTGTCCAAGGATTTCACAAGTTAGCGTACAAAAGTCTAAATGCAGCTCTAGTTTGGGAAGGGATTTGGTCTCCTATTGTTCCTGTTCTGATGTAACTTTAGGAACTATTAGCAAAACTGATAGAGCTCATACACTTTGTTGAGCATTATTGGAACAGGGTCTTGTCTTTTGCATGCATCTAATTAAGAAAGAGTTAATGTTAACTTTGACGTAGACAAGACACTGTTTTATTACGATGTTATTGTTTTCTAAGTTTCTATTTGTTTTATTTTTAGGTTCGTGGCATATGTGTTTGTGACAATGATGGAATAGCAACTTCATCAAGAGACCGAACCATTAGGTTCTGGTCTTTGGATCAGACAAACAAGGCTGCTTACACTTCCTCAAAGATACTACTTGGGCATACTAGCTTTGTTGGCCCATTGGCATGGGTTCCTCAGAATGAACAGTTTCCAGAAGGTGCCCTTATATCTGGTGGTATGGACACGCTTGTTTTGGTATGGAATCTTGCGACCGGGGAGAAAGTTCAAACGTTGAGAGGTCATAAAATGCAAGTAACAGGAGTCACCTTGGATGGATCAGACATCGTATCATCATCTGTTGATTGGTTAGTTAACTGTTTGTACTATGTGTGATGCTAGTTATTTGTCAGGGTATTATTGTGCAATGTGTTTTATGTTGTAAGGCTGTAAAGTACTATTTTGTCTTCTTAGTAATGGTTTCGCGAGGCATGCAAGCAATCTGATGGAAGTTTAGTACCTGAAATCACAATGTTTTTATATTAGGAATGATCGGTGTTCAGCTGTTAGTGTTGGAGTGCTAGCCTTAGGCGATGCAAACTGAGGCAGAAATTTTTTTGAAACTATTGACTAATGGATATACAATATGCATGTGTTAGCTTATGTCACACGCTTATTGTTTGTGGTTTGCGGAACCATAGTAATTCATGCCACTAAGTGCTAAGCAAGCCTTGTTTTCTACATAAGGGACTTAGATGAAAGAACTTAGAAAACTATTTGCTTGAGCTTTTAAGAAAAGCTTGTTCATATTACATGAATAATTTTTTTTGGTAATCATGAGAACGTGTTACTGGAAAACTCACATGATCCCACCAATACCATGCTAGGCAACGAGATTAACTTTCAGAGATTACAGTAGATTACAGTATAGAAAGAACTTCCCCCAACCAGTAGTTAAAATATCTGCGGGCTATCCAATAAAGACCCAATCAGTAGACATTACATTAGTAGTAGAAAGGAATCGGGAAGTCTTGCTTCGACCATTATAATCTTTGTTTTAATTTTGGATTCAAAGATTTCCAATCTTTTCTAAAATCCCTAGAACGGCTGTTTAGAATCAACCAAGTATTAACAGTCCCCTTATTCTGTTCTGCTGGGTAAAATTTGGTTGAGTTATATCAGCAGAACAGAATAAGAGATTTCCATTTGTTTGTTGATGAGGCGGCACCCGGATTTGAACTGGGGAAAAAGGATTTGCAGTCCCCCGCCTTACCACTCGGCCATGCCGCCAAAACGATACACAATAGGATAAAAATTCCCTTTTTGGGTTGGATTACTAAATTTTAGTTTATTGTACTTTCATCCCTTTATTTAATCATTTTTCTAAATTTAGAAAAATGAAAAAAGAAACCCTTTTTCCCCTTCTGATTGTATTTGATCTACCCATTCGATTGATTAACCAGTGGAATCGATATCTGGACCTGAGACATCTGCTAGAGCGGAATCAAGTGCTTATCATCATGCCACCTCTTGAAGGATGCCTTACTAAATTCGAGGACTTGATTACTCTAGGGAGTCAACACTAGATACAAGAGTAACGTGGGAGCTTTGATGTGAAAATCAAACATTGGGATACAACTAGAATTTCTGGACAGAACCTTGAAGTCCAAATTAGGAACAGAAACTAACAGCTGCTAATTTGTAATAATTGAAAGAAAGGATAAGGACATACTACTCTAGTTTCTGATGGCATGCCTTAGACCCAAAAACCAAAAAATGAACAAAAAAAATTGTTGGCTGTGGAGGTTGATTTGGGCAGCTGGACCAAATTGCAATCCTTATCTGGCTATTTTTGGCAGAGATTTGACAACCTATTATTAACGATAGTTTGAGGGTGGTAGCCCTAATCTCCAAGTGTTTTTTCTTTATGGGTGGCTGGTTGCTGATCTTGAGGTGCCATGCATGTGGTTATAGAGCATTAGTAGGGGAAACCCTCCTGAAACGACTTGGCCCGTGACATTATGCTCTCTTATAGTTCTTTGCAAGGCTTGGAAATGCGAGGTAAAGGATATGAAATTTGCTTTAGGGCTATGAAAGTTGAAAAACGACAATGTACCAGGGACTAGCAACCACTATATTGTCAAGTGCGCTTACATTTTTTTTTTTTTTTAAATTTCAAAGTTTATTAATTAGGGCTTGCTTATAAAGGTGATGGAACAAACATATGTTAGTAAAGGTTGTCAAATGGCTTATGTGTGTACATATCATTTAAAAGTAAAATTCTTCATGTTAAATGCTATATACCGTTATGGCATTGGCATGTTGGAAATTTTGCCAATTGGACATCTATTTGATCAAATTTTGCTCATCTGAAAGTAAAATTGTTGTTAAATTGCTACAGACTGTTATCTCATTTTGGAAATTTTGCCATATCCACATAGATTTCATCAAAGTTTGCTCATTATAGTGCCTGATATTGCTTTTCCCTTTTTTTTGATTTATGAAAGTACACTTAGACGTTGGAAAGGAGAACAACAATGTGAGGCTTGGGAAGCTCACAAGGCACCAATCCAAGTAGTAAAGAGATTAGATACCGGTGAACTTATTACAGGTCTATACGCATCTTAGTCATTATTTTGTGTTTTTATTGTTATTCGTTTATCATTTTTTCTAATCCCCATATGAAGCACTGGTAATTGCCTTCCATCTCTTTTTTATTTTAAATAATATGGACAACTTCTAAGCCATAGTTAGTTCCCAGATTTCTATTCTTTGTTTGTTTCCAAGTGGGACCAAGTTGGTGAATGAAAGTTTCCATGAACAAACTGGCTACCATTATGTTTAAAGATCTGTTTGATGTAATTGTGATCCAGGTTCAAGCGACAACACTATAAAGCTTTGGAAGGGAAGCACATGCACACATACCTTTTCTGGTCATACAGGTATTTGTTTGTCTCTGTCTACCCCACACAACACGGACGTAAATTATTAGTGCATGTGCTTACAACACAGAGAAATTCTATGATCAAATTTCAGTTGCTTTCTAAAGTGCATGATCAATACTTTTCAATGTATTATTTTCTTTCTTTCTTTGTGATCTCATCATATGCTATATGTATGTGCGTCATATGTGTGATTGTTTGACTTGAACAAATAGCTTGTATGATGGTGCATTTTTTCTTCGAAAATGAACTTGTTTAATTTGAACGTGATTATTCTCTCTGGGAACTCTGCAGATACTGTGAGAGGTTTGGCTATAATGCCTGGTTTGGGAATTCTTTCTGCATCACATGATGGGTAAGTTTTCTGGTTCTTAAGTACTTGTGTTGCTAGGAATGTATTCCTGAATTTCAAATGTAGGCAAGCAAACTGCTTGCTCAAGCATACACATAAGCAAGCATACACATAAGCTTTTTATTTCAGTCTCCTCACATTGGTCAAGATAAAAGTGTTGCTTTTGTTTCTGTGTTATTTTATGCTGTTCTAGAGGGTGCATGTCTCCGATTTGAGGAGAGTAGGGGATGGTTACTAACTTGTTGATAGATTGTGTGAGACGGAATTATTTTCTTGTTGTACGTAAAATTTTTAATACATTCATAAACTTGGTGTGTGTGTGTGTGTCAAGCTTGTTTACACCTGATTTGATCTGCCGCAAATCAATAATAAAATTAATGTTGAATGGATTAATTAAAATGTTCTGAGACAATGAGGTGATTTTGAGCTGTAATGATTTCATCTACAATATTAAGGCAACCTAAAGTACATGTATTTTTGTTGTAATGGTAGTCAAAGCATAATTATAGCAGTAACATAATTAGGCTGTAATTAGAAATAGAGTAAATGCCTAGACCATGTACTCTTGTATAATACCCACTTCTATCTCGAATAAAATACACATAAACATTCTCTCCTTGTTTTGTGTTCCTTGCCTTTTGTTTGTAGCCAAGCTTCTTTGACCTGACAGCTTCATTTGTCGCATTTCAACAGGTTTTCCAATACCCTAAAACTCTACCATTTGTTGGACATGAACCCTGATTTGACAATTCCTCATTTATTCTATTCACCTAGTCATGAAACCCCAGTCAAAACACTTTAGCTGTTGTTGTTTGTGAGAAGCCGGATTAACATAGTCATTATCAGTGGTTTTCACATCCAACAATTTCATTTGTTTCTACTGATTTCTTAATTTCCAATGCTGACCCTGATTTCTTCATACATCATGTTTTTAGCAAGTGTTGTTTCTAGCCCAAAGAAGAAAAACTGCGATTCTAAATACCAAATATTATTTTCTAGCAGGCGAGTGATGGTATGATTCCAGTAATACTTAGCTAGTTCATTGTTCTTAAGATATTTGTTAAATTCACCTCTAGTTATTGAGCTCAGTCTATTAAGTTATTTCAATTTATGCTTGAAATTTTGGATGAGATGCTCACTTGAGTCGAGATCCTTTGAACCCTAAATTCCCGGAATGGAAGCTTGATCATAATGGACTTCAAATAGCTTTACGGATTTTAATAAAGCCACATGTTTGAAGTATTATCAAGAGTTATCTTACGACAAGATGATGTGGGAACACTTGTAGTTCTCCTCAGCGTAGGAATCCCTGTTCCACACATGCACTGTATTTGTGTCATATCTTTTGTGCCCTATCTTTTGTGCCTTAATATTATCTGTATGTCTTATGCATGTTTCCTTATTGTGAATTTTCTCTTATTGCGAGTCTATAACCGTGTCACAGACTCATGAGCCTTAGCACCACCTTTAAAATACATTACCTTCATGCTGTCAGTACTTTTGGCTGTTTATTCTTGACATATGCAATAATTTGCTAGTTTTCAGTAAATCCATGCTTTAATTGACCACTCATTTATGGTTTATGAATGACAGGTCAATCAGGTTATGGGCACTTACTGGTGAGGTTTTACTGGAGATGGTTGGTCACACAGCCATTGTCTATTCTGTTGATGCAAACAAATCCGGGCTTGTTGTCAGTGGTAGTGAGGATGGATCAGCCAAGATATGGAAAGGTTATATATCTTGTCCTTAACATAAATGGTATTTCTTGTACTGTACGAAGATGAGATGCCAATAATGAATGTCTGCGAATTAATAAAGATCATTGAAGTTGAGATCAGGAACTAAGATAACATTACACTTTACATTAGAGGTAGTAACATGTAGAGAAACATCAAAATTTTATTTCGAATAGCTTACATGCTGTTTTCAGGTTAGTAAGGTTCATAGAATTTAGTTATGTTACATACTTTCTAGTATCATATATTCATGTGTTTGATCAGATACATCAGTTACTTGATCCATATCTTTATGCTTGAGTAGCTTGTATGACATGGTACTTGGTGCATTGGGTGCTCATCACACATGCACTATTGTTGTATCTTTTGGGGTACTGTAAGGCAACTTTGACATGCCTACAAAAGATTTCGTCTATGTATTTGAATTTTAAACTACTTTGGGGTTAATCCTTGAATTTTAAACTACTTTGGGGTTAACTGTTGAATTTTAAACTACTTTGGGGTTAACCGTTGAATTTTAAACTACTTTGGAGTTAACTGTTGAGAACATGTGTTTGGCTTCTAGATGGAGTTTGTGTCCAAAGCATAGAGCATCCTGGTTGTGTTTGGGATGTCAAGTTCTTGGAAAATGGTGATATTGTGACTGCGTGTTCTGATGGTGTGGCGCGTATTTGGACTATGCATCAGGATAAGATAGCTGAGGCTCTTGAACTTGAGGCATATGCTTCTCTACTTTCTCAATACAAGGGAAGCAGGTATCTACCACTCTCTTTAAAGAAAGCATGATTTTCTGTTATGCATCTGTATTGGAATTATTTGATTATAATGAGCAACAAACTTGGATACAATCAACATTTTGATGGCTGCCTAGAAATTTTCCAGTTCTGTATGTTTTTTGGTTCTTGTGTATGACTGGTGGTTGATTTCGTGTGGGTGTAAATCTGTGTTTTACTACACCAACCTGTTTATAGAACACTATATATCAATTATCTATAAGAACCACATATAGTCATTGGACAATTTGTTCTTTGCTGGCTTGATTCATATACCATGTAATGCCAATTTGTACTTTTGCAGCACATATGTTTCTTACAATTGACAGGTAATTATTCACTTTTGAATAAGTGGAAGCTAGGTAGAACATCCTTTCGTAAGTGTAAAAGAAAGGCATGGCTTATTAATTATTAAGTAGTGTTGAATTATGCTTATTCCTGTTGTAGAGGGACCCTTAATGTTATGAGCAATATAAGCTTTTTGGATTCTGGGTTTTTTATTTTTCATTATGGCATTTCACTATTTGACGTATGGTCTGTAGGGACTATCCCTTTTTACATTGTTTGATACATACACACATATACATGCATATAATATATATACACATACATGCATACATATACCCACATTATACACAAATATACATATATATAAATATATACATGTATAGGTACATGACACACACACACACACACACACACACACAC
>BJCN01345974.1:0-10006 GCA_018326445.1 Flaveria brownii
TCGGTTTCTATTTACACAACGACAAGACTTGTAATGTGAATATACATACAGACAAATCTGTCATGTTAATTAACATAAAACAAACATCACAAACCCATAATGAAACACGCAATTAAAGACCCTGTCAATCAGAACCGTAGAAGATTAGTACGCATATTCATTCCTTGTTAGTTTCTTTCCAAAACCTGCATCAATAAACAAATTCGATGTTGTCGAACAAGTCAATACAGGCTGACATTTAAGCTTCAGCATAAACCAATAATCATTGACCTATAAATACTACGTACATCAAAAAGAGAAACAAATTTAGTGACTTTACATACGCCTACTTGCTGCTGTTTGGACTGTTTACGCAACCGCAGTGAAAGAGTTGAATATGATTCACTGTTCTGAATTTAAAAGTGTTTTTTTATTCCATGACAATCATCACACAAATAGTCAAACAATTTCCTAAAATCCTTTTGAAGTATTCTTTACCCGATATTATGGTTACTTTCAAGTCATTTATTTTGTCAATTTTAAAGGGTATTTTAAATGTATGAAAATCAGTCACACGATTTCCAAGTACATCAACCTTCACAATTTTCACGTGACATAACCACTTACCTGTCTAATGTGGTAAATTCAACAAATCAAATAAACTTGTACGCAAAATACAGATGAGGATTGAAATCTCAAAAACATCATCTCGTGACATAACCACTTACCTGTCTAATGTGGACAGGTCTTTCCCCCATAGCAGAACAAATGGCTGCTAATTCTGCTTCAGAATCAGCTATTGCTTGTCTAAGTTGAGCTCTACACTTATTTGCCAAATCTACTTTCCTTCTATACACTTCAAGACACTCACATTCTAGCTCTAGCAAAATACCCTGGTAAATCTTCTGCATCTTCCCACACATGAGGTCCAACTTCATCATGTGTAAGTCGTGCCCGTTGCAAATACACAACGTTTGGTTGTACAGAATCGATACAGTTACTCTTAATGATTTAAAAACTGGGTGGCCAACTTGTGATGTGGGTTACTCTTAATGATTAAAAAACTAAAAACTTTATAAAGTAAACCTCATTAAGCAACTGGTGTCCCAATGATGAGGATTCAAGACAATAAAGAAAAGCAGATGCATCATATAGTCAAAACCAAAGCAGATGCATCATATAGTCAAAACCAGTAACATGTATAAAAAGAGTTACAAACCAATAACAATAAGCTAAAGATTTTGTACTCTTTTCAAAGCTAAACTTACTCTCATCAATTTTACGCTCCATAAGTAAAGTCCAAACATGTTAATTCAACTATGAAAAGGGAAGAGAGAGGTTTTATATGTAAAATAGAAAGTGTTGACCACACAAATCACTTTACCTTCAGGAAGTGGAAGTAAACAGGGATAATAGAACTATATGGGTCTGCAATTCATGTACAAGCCACTCAAAATTCTTGCCCTAACAGTTTTAAGAAATGAAAACTATACAGTAGGTCCTACAATAAAATTGTCACCTATTTTGGGAAAATTAAGTTAAGTGCATGTGCTTATACATAAATGAACACAAATACATCACTCTGGTAAACCCACACACGTACATGCATCGTGCAGTGTCTCATGCTTTACTGTTCTTTATTTAAAGAGATTACAAGATACTTAATTTTTGTTTTTTTTATTTTAACATAACACATACTATTGGTTAACATCACATCTAACAATAAAGAAGTTAAAATAACACGTTGGTCTTCAAACAGTATTGACAAACATAGTCAACGACTCACAGAACTTTAAGATACCAATGCTTTGAGCATCAGCCCCAATTATGATGATTAACCCACTACTGAGCTGTTCTTTGCAACAGTTAACAACATACTAATCACATTTATCAACAACAAAAGCAATAATGAACACTGAACATAACACCATTTACCAAAAACAAAAGCATAAAACAAACTCATGGATTAAATTCACAGAACACTGACTCAATAGGTGCTTATATTTAAACCATTGCAAACAATACCCATTTAAACTGATGAATGATAACAACATGGAAACACTTAGACTATGACTAATCACATAGTGTACCCACAAAGTCAACAAATTGGAAGCTACTATGGCTACACATTGAAGAAATTCAGTAAAAGAGCACCTACGAAGCAGGGATTCAATAAACAAAGAAGAAAACAGGAGAGAACAAGAACAGCAGGCGAAACACAGCTTCAAGACCTGAATTGGATGTAGTAATCACCAACTCTGCAAACAAACTACACAAATTGGAATCTACCATGGGTAGAAATTGAAGAAATTAGAGAAAAAAGTATCTGTGAAGAAGCAACCCGAGGAGGAAGATATGGTCGTGGTTACCTTGTTTCACCTGGTTTGGGGGAAACATAGCACACTTTAACCGGAGAACAAAACATAAAAAAGAATAGAAACCGGAAATGAGACACTTACCGGAATTCCAACGCCAGTCGTCAGGAGCATCGAACGAGAAGGCGATTTGGGGAATGCGGTGAGATGTGAACACAAGAATCAACAAACCAGTCAGCTTTGCTACGCACCAATCGTTAGTAACAGACTATCTCAACTCCTTAAACATCCTCAACAAATCCCTCCCTCCCTTCGCAGGCTGCGCTACCTTATTCGGATTTTGCGGTGGTGGTGAGTGGAACTGGATTTTGCGGTGGTTGTGAGTGGAACTGAAGTTCATTAAAGGGGAAGGAGGTGTAATGGCCAGAGGGTGAGCCGATGAGGCGGTGGAGGAGAACTGGGCAGGCGCGTCTTACGGGGAGGAGGGAAATTACCCTTCTACCCATCCTTTATACATTATAAAGGAGTAGAGATAATATATATAATATATATATATAGTAGCAATAACTAGATTCGTTATTTGCTTCTCGATTTGTTTAAGTAATTAGAACTAATAAAAATATTATATATGCAGTAACTAGATTTTAACTAGACATTAATTACATGGTAAATAGCAATAGTCGATGTTAATTATCAAATAAAGTTAATTGAACAATCAACTGATCAATGGTATAACTTATGCTTGTGCATGAAAACTATCAAAGAACCAAATTTATATCATATATAAATATATATAATTTTCTCAAAAATTTACTCTTTTGTCCATAAAGATACAAAGCTTTATCTGACATTATGTTTTGATTTTTTTAATTTGTTACGCCCCAAAAAAATTAATTAGTGATTAAAAGTAATTAATTTAATTGACCGTCCGTGTTGTATAATTCATTAACTAATTTGTTCCTTTAATTTTCAAAGTGCAACGTTATCACCTGCTGAATAATTAAACATTTCTCTTGAATATGTCAACTAGAAAGTATAAAGTTTGTTTAATTAATGTATTATGATTTGTAGTACATATCAAGAACCATTTAGCCCTTACACACGTGAGAGACTTTACATCGAGTTTGTCCTTTACATATGGTGGTTTTATATATATATAAGTTCGAATTAAATTAATGGTAGAATAGAAAATCTTAACTAAACAAAAATTACTAATTAGAAAATGTCTAAAAGAATGACATCTGAATAAGGATAAGAATTATTAAATATGTAATTTTGAAATTGTTTATAAACACCCATTACCAACTAAATACAATGGATCTAAGATCTTCCAACTACTACTCTTTATTTATTGTACATATCTACCTGTGAAGGTAGTTTCTTTGATTATTCATGAGCTGTTAATTGGAAGTCAATTCTATTCTGTACCGTTTCTAAAACATGTGACACATTGTTTTTATTTAATAATTCATGTGCTTTGTTCTGAAAATTATGATGTTTTGTTATTTTTTTCTAACTTTTGTTTTGTTTTGTTTGTTTTTTTTTATTTGGATGAAACATATATTTGATCTAACTTTCATGCGTCGGTGAAGCATAATTTGGTCCAAATTGATATACATTTTCGTCAAATTACACACGTACGGGCTTCTTGCAAAATGCATGTGTCATTCTGAACCAAATATTCTTAAGTTATTGGATCGATTAACATCGTAAGATTCAAACCTATCAAATCATGAAACACAATCCTAAAGGTTACTGTAACAACCCTAAAAATAAAGGTTAGACACGTTAACCATTTTAAGAAATTCTCATAATAATTGTCTTACATATATATATATGAGCAAAATTATATGTTAGTATGTTATGCATGTATATAGTAATTGTTTACGTGTGCATGCATATATATAAGGAACCATTACCACATATATATATATATATATATATATATATATATATATATATATATATATATAAAGTTTAAGTATGATGCATACATACATTTCACGTATGCATGTATGTATATACATCTATAAATCATGATGCACCCACATATATATACAAACTAAGTTGAATCAAACATCATTGAGATATAACAAAAACAAACCACTTCATAACACTCTAAATACCAAAACAAACACAACCAAACTCTCATCTCGGTTCATTAGGATAACATAACACCCGAATTAAACCTTAAACTTGGTCATTAACAATCTAATCGGTCAAGACACCTAGCCACATCTATGGATCGCCACCTAGCCACTAAAACACTAAGCTTAAGTCTTTGATTGACACCTAATATACCTATACAAACTTACTCACCAAGGCTAGTATAGCCATAATTATTACTTCTTAAATGAAAGACATATGAAAACTCCACCTTTGGCCCTCTAACCACAACCGTATATCATCACCTCACAACTCTCGGCCACAACATAAACACAACACATCACAACCGATTACCACCACCTTTGTTTCCTCTATCTCTCGAGTGCCATAAACACAACCGTCTACCACCGCATACCATCACCATTCTCTCTCCCTCGGCTTTTAAAAACTCTCTAACTCTTATCTCTCACCAACACCATCATCATCCGTAATCACCATCACCTTCACAACTCTTTCTCGGTTTCTATAGCAAGTGACAAACACCCAAGCTTCATTATCCTCTCAAGTCGTGGACTCAAGGCACTCTATACCATCTTTCGATCATCATCAGTCCTTCTTCCTCGTCATTCAAAAGGTTATAAGCTCTTTAAAGTATCCAGAGATCAATGGTTACACATGTGTTATAAACACATAAGTAACTAGTTTTGGTGTATCTAAACATCAAAACTAATCCTAAAATCTTGAAATTCTAAAGTTTCATCAACTCACAATAATGAAATACTAAAAACTAAGAATTTCAGGAAATTGGTGACAAAAAGGAGATTTTGGGATTTATAGAAGATTAAAACCTGAAATATTAAGAAAATCAAGTAAAAATACTAAATAATAGAGATTATGAGAATAATCATTGAAAAAGCTTTTTAAAGATACTAAAATATCATTCTGTGAATTTTGGTAGAAATATAATAAGTAAAATAATTTATACAAATTATTTAAGGTAAATAAAAGAAAATTATTAAAATAATAGAAATAAATTCGTAAAAATTCTGGAAAAATCACATAATGATTCGCATATGATATAAAAGCTCCAGGAATTATTTTGTAATTTATTTACTTTTTGTGATTGAAAAATGAATTTTTAAGTGATCTATAAAGGAAAAATAAAAAGAAATACTTAACCAGTACCATAAATCGTGAAAACTTCAATGAGGACATTATAAATCAAATTGAACAGATTGTGTAGATTTCATAATTTTTAGAGTTATATAGATATTTTTAGTGAATTTTAGGAATATTGTAGGATTTACAGAAAAGAAATCTGTTATGAATTAAAAATCAGGAAATTTATGTGATGATATAAATTGTTGAAGTAATATTATGTAAGATTTTGGGAATTTTTGGATAAAAGTAGCTATTTTTGGTGATTTATGGAGAATTTGTGATAATTATAACAATTTATATATAATAAAATAGAAGTTGGAAATTTTATGGTAATATTATCTAGTAATATTGCTACTAAATTTTTAATAATTGTTTCTATCTGAGGTTCTAAAAATTTTAAAGAAATTTTTATCTAACTTATAAAATTTATTTTTATAGGTTACAATTTGAAGTAAAGTTTTTGGGAGAAAAAGTTTTTGGGAGAAAAAGCATACTGTTTATGTTGATGCATTATTTTGAAACTATTTTAAGATATATTGTCATTTGTGATACAACCATTAATTCAGATGTGGAACCGTTGAATAATATAGGTAGCGCTACTTAGGAGAATATTTTGCACCAACAGAATAAGTGTTGTAATGCTACTTGAATATTTCTCGCATCAACAGAATGAGTGTTGTGATGCTATATTATCTTATTTTATGAATTATTTCGTGACAGTATGAATTATGTGTGTGAGCAGGTTTGATTGTAATTGGTGCATCAATAAAATATTTTGTCTAAAAATAAATCTATGACCTCACCAACTTTATGTTGACTGTTTTGAGTATGCTTTTCAAGTGAAAATGACTAACAATGTTGATTTCTCTTTTGATGTGTACAACGGCTGGGGTGAAGTCGTTGGAAGGGTTTGTGTAAATCTAAATGTCAACATCTACGATGGCAGTGTTGTGGTGGACGCTCATTTCCATTGCTTTTGAAGATGCTTTAGTTAAATAAAAGTTGTAATAAGGATTATATCAAATTTTAACCTTATATGTAAATGATGTAATCTTAACTTATGTTATATAATCAAGTTATGTGTTTTATGTGTTAATATTGTTTGTAATTTGATTCCTTATAATCAAATGCGTTCTGAACAAACAAGTCACACCTAAATCGCTTCACGCTTTCGCCGGGATGTGACAGTTACCTTATTACTAGAAAAAAAATCAAATTGTTATGTATTTTTCCGTCACAAATGCATAGCAAAACAAAATTTGCGATATGTTTGCCACAAAAATCATGTCAGATAAATCCTCATACGAAACATTTTGTGACTAATTTGCTACACAATTTGTCATTCTTATGTGACAAAATATTCGTGAAGAGCTAGCATTTCCTACGCTAACATCATAATTGTTGTTATTATATTAACAATGATTTAAAAGTCGGTAGAATTCTTAACATGAATTTTAATTCAAATTAAAGTTTACTTTTGTGAAGGAATTGGGACTACTTTTTTATAATTAAAATTTAAATTTAATAATCTACACTAGTATCATTATTAATTGTAAATTACCTTATATGTTATAAACATAAGTGAATGTCAGTGTGGGTACTTTGAGTATTTCGTCAAAGTTACGTACACGCGTACTCTCTACACCTACAACTGCACCATCAACGGTCACCAAAAGCTTAACAGAGAAAATTAACTTGTTGATTTGGTAGATATTGGATGGTTGTGGCCTCAGGTTGTGCTCGCTGGTCGAAGGTTAACTTGTTGATTTGGTGAAATCAATTGTGAGCGGCTGTTGGTTAGGCTTAGAATTGGGTGCCGATGGTTTATTAGGGTCCTAAACCACCCTGTGAATTCTATGTATTGTTTGGATATGTCTATGTTCATTAATTACCTGCTTTTTACCATCATCTCAAATGGGAACATAGATATAGTAGGCCTTATGGATTGTTTTGTTTATGCATGTCTTGCAGGTTTTTCATGGTCATTTTCCGTGGATTTATATTTTGTTTGCTTTGTAAGATCACTCACGCTTTTTATATTTTTATTAAAATTTGTAATGTACAGTGATTTGTATCAACTTCATGTTTGTTTCTAATTTGTTTTTGCAGGCTCTTCTTTAAATTGATTTTCGCTTTGCTTGATTTGTTGCATTAATTAAGCAAATGTTTTGTTTGGTTCGTGCAGGTCACCACCGCTTAAAGCACCTCAGTTGGTTCCCACCATCGTTAATACAAGCCATTCGTCACACACAGGGGCGCCTCTACAGTATAAACAACTAAAACAACCGCTTAAACTCCCAAAATTTAAGGCCTCAAATTTCAAAATAAAAATATACGTTTTAAAGATAAATGAGAAGGATAACAAAATTATCGAAGGATAACAAAATTATCGAAGGATAACAAAATTATTGAAGGTCTAAGGTCAACTTACAAAACTTGGTTTATCGAGATTGACTTACAAAACTTGTTCACCAAAAGTTCATTAAGTGTTCAATGTTGACGGTTCTTTTAATTTCATCAATTCTAAATTTTTTTTACAATTAATCATTTGATCTACTAACTATTATTGTCTGATCTTGATTCATAACCAATTGTTTTAATCTATCATTGTTCTTTTGTATATGTAATCTATTGTTATCTGTTTTGATTTTTATCACAACATTATATGTTTAGGTAAATACAATTTTAATTATTTGACTTGAGAAGGCTGATTATTTTCAAGGTTTTAGGGCATGATTTTGTTTGTTATTCCATCGATGATGCTTCCTGGGTGATCTTAATATGTGTTTCTTTGGTAACCATGGCTCAATGCCTAAACACTACCGTTGATCACCTTCATGTGTATTTTGAATTAATTAGTGGCTTTACTATGTGGATATGTATTCTTTTTGTAATCAATATTACTTTAACTTTTGGTGTTAAGATTGGGGAATAATGTTGTAATTTTTTCCAACACATAATTAACACGTTGATTAAAAATGATTTTTTAGACAAACATGCATGAGTTGCGCTATTATTAGACATGGATGTGAATTTGATTCATTTATTGGCCAACTAATCCAAGTGTGATCTTCATTTGTTTACGTGGCATGTGAAATCAGATATCTATTGAGCATTAATTTTGTAACGGCTTTCATATTTACTGTTGCTACATGTAGATCATGTGGATAGGTAAATTAATCAAGCACTTTTACGTGTGTGTTTGTGGAAGCAAAACGTAACCAGTTTATGTTTTGACTAACTTTAGTAAATCTGTGTATTACACGGGTTGAATAAATAAAAATATTAAAATATGTAAATTTTACTTAATTATAAAACGATATTTTAAGATAAAATATTAATTAAATTATGTAGTAGTAAAAACTATAATTAATAAAACAACGATATTAACTTTTTAATTTTTTTTTAGAAAATCAAACATTTTGTTTAAAAAATATATTGTCATTTTTATAAATATCCTTATTATAACTCTCACTTTTAATTATTTTTTATTTATAAAAGACTCACTTTTTAAAAACACTAAATATAAAATATTTTCATAAGTTTGATGTTATAAAAAATTATTTTATAAAAATTATTTTTTTAAAATAACATTAATAAAAAGGTATCTTTCTTAATTTATTAGAAAATCATTTTAATCTAAAAAAGACTTAAATAATATTATTTGTACTTAAGGTAATTATTTAATAGGAGAGATAAGCAGGAAAATTTTTGTGAAAATAAATGTGGTGTTGTCACGTGTCTACTATAGTTATTTTTTTATTAGAGTAGAAAGATTATTAGAGCCCAATTGGAGAAAGCTTATCATGTGGCTGAAGTCTTGTTTGAAGTTTTTTGCTTAGTTAACGAGTTTTACTTCGATGAAGAAATTCCTGTTGACGCCAGTTTAATTTATGTTTTGTGAAGCGAGGTATTGTCTACCTATTATTTATTAAATATGATATATTTCCAAAGGCAATAATGAGATATGACGATTTGGATTGCTTAAGGTAAAATAAATGTTTAAATGTTTTCCAAAACTGGCTTGTTACCTGATGATACAACAATTTCCGGTTGCAAGAGGCCTGGAGCACCTTATTTTATTGTAAGAAGAAGCAAATAAGTTCCCGCTACAACGGACGTTGAGCGCCTCCTATTTGTATAAAATGTCAAACAATAGGGACTAAGGTTAAAAAAGGTTCGGCGACAGGAGTTCTTCGCTGCAACGGGCGGGCGAAACAACTAGTTATTATAACAAAGCTATGTATGTATTGCTAAACTTTTGCGACCCAACCGTTAATTATTAGATTTTATATAACTCTTGGGCAGTGGCGGAGCTTAACCAACTTCGTAGGGGGGGCGGGGGCGAAATGATTTTTTTTCAGGGGGGGCGAATTCAATATTTATATAAAAATTTACACTACCGGGCCAAAAATTTACACTATCGGGCTAAAATTTAACACTAC